>JAJIBD010006394.1:0-126859 GCA_021461705.1 Cryptotis parvus | reverse complement strand
TGGATGCAGGGAGAAAGGGACTCTCTGGAAATATCAACTGGCACAGCCTTTTTGAAAAACAATATGGACATTACTCCAAAACTAGAAATTGAGCTCCCATTTGACCCAGCCATACCACTCCTGGGAATATATCCTGGGAGGCCAAAAACACACAGCAGAAACACCATCTGCACTTCTAGGTTCATAACAGCACTATTCACAGTAACCAGAATCTGGAAACAACCAGAGTACCTGAAAGCAGATGATTTGATAAAGAAATTGAGGTATATCTACACAATGTAATACTAGGCAGCTGTTAGGAAAAAATGAAGTTAAGAAATTTGCCTATAAATGGATGGACACTAAGAGGATCATGCTGAGTGAAATTAGTCAGAAGGAAAAGGACAGAGATAGAATGACTGAATTTATTCTATGCAGTCTGCAAGATCTTGCCTGCAAGGTCAGGCACAACATGGATCAGGAGGTCTTGTCAGTGGGTGAAATCACTGCAAGTGTGTGGGAGTCAGAGGTTAGGTAAAACAGAGAAGAAAACAATGTGCTAATAATTGTTGGAAATTATACCAGTCTAGAACTGAGCATTGAATATAGGCAAATAGATATACATTATAACCTCTAAATGTATATATTGTAAGCTACAATGTATGAGAGAGAGAGGGGGAGGGAGAGGGAGAGAGAGAAGAGGGAAAGTGCCTGACATAGAGGCAGGTTGGAAGTAGGGGAAGCAGGGGTCATTGGTGGTGGAATATAAGCACTGGTGGAGGGATAGGTGCTGGAACACTGTATGTCTGAAACTCAAACATGAACATCCTTGTAATTATATATCTCACAGTGATATAATAAAAAATTAAAAAATAAATAAATATAAGTAAAAAATTCACATACATATATCAACAATAAAAAATTTCAAATCTGAAAAAATGTTCCTTCTTTATCATACCTACCCTCTGTTCCCCACACCTTTGTAGTAGATTCCAACCTTGGACTAATCCTCCTGGCCCATGCTGCTTGGCCTTGGATAGAAATCTCATACTACTTTTTTATATCCCACAAATGAATGCAGTCATTCTGTATCTGTCCTTTTTTTCTTCTGACTAATTTCACTCAGAATGATATTCTACAGGTCTATCCATTATAGGAAAATTTCATCTTTGTTTTTTTCCTAACAGCAGCATAGTATTCCATTGTGTAGACGTGCCATAGTTTCTTTATCCACTTATCAGTTCTCAGGCACTAAGGTCATTTCTATATACCTGGCTATTGTGAAAAGTGCTGCAGTAAACATAAACTTGAAGATGATGTTTCTGATGTGTTGTGGGGGCTCCCAGGGCACATTCCCAGGAAATGTATTTCTGGATCATCAATGATTTCTTTACTTTTATTTCTTCATCACATTTATTTCTTGTTCTTCAATAACTCTGATAATTCTTATATTGCTCCTCTTGAACTCATCCGTAGTTCTTTGGTGTGCTGCTCATTTCTTTCAGACTATTTCCACCTTTTGCTGTACCCTAATAGTCTCCTTCTCACCTAAGGACCTCTTTGATCTTTTGCTCAGCTATTACTGTGCTGTTCAGAGATTCTATTTTTTTAAATATCACCTATCAAGCTCTTCATTTTTGTTATTTCTGATTACAGTCATTTTTTCACTTTTTCTATTTTAAATTTCAACTCATACTTTCTTGAGCTTTGCTGAAGACCTGTGCCACTGTTTCTTTGAGCTCACTAAACATCCTTATTCACAATGTCAATAAAGACATTGTCTGAGGATCTACTGAGCTAGTTGGTGTTTATGTTTTGTTTATGTTGGTGTGTATGGTATTGCTGATAAAGTGGTTTTGCTCATTGAACATGGTCGAATGCTATGTGTTTGTCCCATTGGTTTTCTTGTGTGCTGGCTGTTCTGGGAGTTAGATGTTGTTGGAGTTAGATATTAGTTGTTGGAGTTAGATGCCCTGAAAGAGGCTGGAAAGATTTGGCAGGATTTCTCTCTTTCCTGTCTGCCTGCCTTCACCGAACGACAGGAAGTATACTGGTGATTGGCATGTGATTTGTTGGTAGAACTATCAAGCAGCTACATAAGCAGTCAGAGAGGAGGCCCAGTGATGCCATCTGAGGCGAGCCTCGCTGATGGATGGCAGAGCAGCAGGAAGAGGCCTGAAGCTCTATATTTTTTTTTTTTTGGAGACTTTCAAAACTGATTTAAAACTAGTATATACCATTATTATGAAATAGATAAATTCATTGGTTATTTTCAGACTGATTTTTTCATCTGCTTACTGTAAATTCTCTATTCCTTTGAGTGTTAAGAATTTTTAGTGCAGTCGCTCAGGTACATCAGTTAAATTCTGGGCACCATGTGACCTCCTGGACACTGCAGGGTACAGCCTGGAGGCCTTGATCATCTCTGAGGTATGTGGCCCTGGAGTGTCCTGCGGGGATAATCTCCAGCACCACAGAGGTGGAGCAGTACTCCATTCTCCAGCACTGAACCGCTTGGCTGGGTGTCGCCACGAGTGGCTCAGCGGTGTCCTAAGCATTTCTCAGGATGCCCCTCTAGAAAAAACATCAAAGGAAAGGGGGAAATCACATAAATTGTGAATGCCATGCCAAAATGACACTTTCCCATTAAAAATTTTGTTTCAGAACGGTGTAATTTTGTGATTCTGACAATGTGCTGTCCTGGGACAATAGTTTCCTGACATTTCAGAACAGCAGTTTATAATAATGTTTGCATATGGTTTTAATATTGCATCTTGTAAAAAGAATCAGCAGTCTAGACTAGAGTTTATTTTCTATGCATATAGCAATGATCTGATATATTCTAAACAGAAGGGCATATGTGTCTAGCACAAAGCAAAGAGTAATTTGTAATTGGGTATCATGAGCTCGCCTATCTGCAAAACAGACATCAGATCTTCATTACCTTGCTCTGGGAATTCATAAAGGAATGCGTAAAGGACCAATAAGCCTCAATGTCCTTAATATAACTCAGCCCTCAAATGGTCATACAGACCAGAAACCACCCTTAAAAGTCAAGACACCCAGATTTAAGTCCCCCAGATTGACTTACTTAAATTTGCTCATTTCTATAAGTTTTCTTTCTATTTTGGCCAGAGTGATAGTACAATGGGTAGACCGTTTACTTTGCATGCTGTCAACCAGGCTCAATTTGTAGCATTCCATATAGCCCTCCAAGCCCACCAGGAGTAATTCCTGAGTGCAGAGCCAGGAGTGAACACTGTCAGGTGTGACCCCAAAACAAACAAAGGAACAAAACTCTCCTTATATAGTTTCTGTTTTGTGAAAACTAAAGAGGCGGAACAGTGGGCAGAGTGCTAGGAATTGCACACAGCAGACTTGAATTCAATTCCCAGCACCGATATGATCCCTGAGCACTGCCAGGAGTGAGCCCTGAATGCAGAGCCAAGAGAAAGCCCTCAGCACTGCTGAATATGATCCCAAAACAAAAGAAAAAATTCACAATTTTTTTTCACAATTAGTCTTAATTCAGTTTCATAAAACTATAAAAAGTGACACACAAAATACTGTATAAACTAGAAACTGATATAGTATTACTAACTCTTACTTAAAGACAAAAAACTTATTTACCATAGCATAGAGACTCACAGACATGGGGCAGAGCTGCTACTGGCTCTCCCTGTGCTCAGCCGCTCACAAGGCCCCTGGGAGGGATGTTGGGTTCTAGCTCTGGCCCACCACCCCGGCAGAGCCTCACAACAAGCCAGACGACCCCCACTCCATGAGGGCCTCCACTTTCCCCCATCCGGACTTCCCTCTAGTCAGAACTCCACCCAGCAGACCAGCCTATCTCCAGCGGCTGCGCGTGGTTCCTCAATAAATGCTGGATTTGAGATGACTACAAGAGAATGCTACCTGCACAGCAGAGTCTGGCAAGCTACCCTGTGTCATATTTGATATGCCAAATACCAGTAACAATTATAGACCTCATTCCTGTGATCTGATGGAATGGTTTGAGGCTCATTCGAAGGTATGTTCCTGGAGCAAGCAGGTGCCCTTGGGCTCTACTAGCATGAGACAGGACATATGGAGATGTTACTGGTGCCTGCCCGAGCAAATCGATGATGAACGGGGAAGACAGTGATACCATAGCATAAATATAATTACCATGATTATTTTACAGAGAAAATATTTTTAAAAAAGCCCAATTTTACTTTAAAAATTTAACCATAATTTAAATGATCACAAACATGCTTCCTTAAATCATGCATCTATATTTTTTAAATTATATAGCTTTATTATGAACACTTAGGAAAGCTAAAAGATAATTAGAATTTATAAGTAGAAAATTTCTCAGTTTAGAAGAGTAGTTATTTTCTTATATATTTGATGTAATCTTACATATTTCTTCGTTTGTAGCCACCTATGTATATCAAATCACATTTTTGATCACTTGACATCCCGTTATTCATCGATTTGCTCGAGCAGCCGCCAGTAATATTTCCATTTGGCCCTATCACGTGCCAGTGTAGCCCAATGGCATCTGGTTGCTTCAGGAATACAAAGAGCCTCAAACAGTTCATTCAGGGTCTTGAACAAGAAGTCTGACCATCTTGTAGGTGGGCGGCCACCTGATCTTTTGACATCCCATGGGATCCAGTCGGTAACGGCTCTAGTCCAGCGGTGGTCTCCAAATCGCATTACATGTCCAGCCCATCTGATTTTGGATGCCTTGGCAAACGAGACAGCATCCCTGACTCTGTAACAGCGACAGAGGCCAGAGCTCCGGATTCCTTCTTTCACTTGAGTAAGGTGTGATATTCCAAGCATACCTGTTACAGTTCCTCTTTGGGAGACCCAAATAGCATTCTCATCCTGCTTTCATAGGGCCCAGGTCTCTGAGGCATATGTTAATGCAGGGAGAACGGTGGAGTTGTAGAGATGTGCCTGGAGCCAGAGGTTCTTTGTCTTTTTAGCTATTTCTTTGATGCTTTTGAAGGCATTCTCTTCCTCCTGCGCAGCTCAGGTTTTAGGTCGTTCATCATGTTGACTTCTCCACCTAGGTACATATAACTGCTGAATTCAGAGATGTTTGTTCCATTGAGAGTGAATGGGGCGGTCTGACACTAGTTCATTTTTCATGAACATAGTTTTGCTGAGATTCAGCTGTAGACCTATCTTTCCACATTCTTGGTTGAAGTCAGCCAGCATTTGTGCTGCTTGGCTAATGTTTGGTGTTATTAAAACGATGTCATCGGCGAAGTGGAGGTGGTAGGTTGTTGCCGGCCATCTATCTTCACTCCCATTCCTTCCCATTCTAATTGTTGCATGATATTCTCGAGGGTGGCGCTGAAGAGTTTGGGTGAAATGGTATCACCCTGTCGAACCCCTCTTTTTACATCAATGATCACTTCTTTGTGGAATGGTGAGACCCTGGTGTTGAATCCGTAATACAGCTCACAA
The DNA here is from genome assembly GCA_021461705.1 of Cryptotis parvus. NCBI lineage: Eukaryota > Metazoa > Chordata > Mammalia > Eulipotyphla > Soricidae > Cryptotis > Cryptotis parvus. Next base: position 121,417 of record JAJIBD010006394.1, on the reverse strand, counting down.
AGGATCTTGATGTATTGGGTTTGAACGCCCTGTTTGGCTAGGGGCTTCAATGACTGCTTCAGTCTCCACAGAAACAATGGCTTTCTTTAAATCAATGAATATGAGACAGAGCTGCATCTTGAACTCCCTACAAACTTCAATGTAGCTAGTTCTGTGTGGATATGGCCAATTGTGCTGAATCCTTTTGGGAAGCCAGCTTGCTCCGCATGGTTGCCCTTCATATCACATTGAGCTTTTTTAAATGTTTTAATTGAATTACTGTAATATACACAGTTGCAAAACTCTTCATTATCAAGTTTCAGCCATACAATGTTCCATCACCTATTCCTCCAACACTATATCTACCACTACCAATGTCCCTAGTATCCCTCACATTACCCACTCCCACCCCCAGCTTGCCTCTGTGGTAGTCACTTCTCTCCTTCTCTCTCTTTCCCTCTCTCTGTGTCACTGTCTCTTCTCTCTCTCTCTCTCCCTCTCTCTCTCTCTCTCTCTCTCTCTCTCTCTCTCTTTCCCTTCCCTTCTCTCCACCTCTCCTTTTGCTCATTATGGCTTGCAATATAACTACTGAGAGGTTAACATGTTTGGTTCTTTATCTACTTTAAGCACACAATTCTTATACAGAGAGATCATTTCCAACTATCGTTGACATAGGCCTTCTCTATCCCAACTGCCTTTTCTCCCCAGCACTTTAGGCAGGGTTCCAGTAAATAATAATATTTCAATACAGTCATTAAGACAATTGAGATAGTTTTATTTCTCATGTGGTAGTTAAAGTACACCTTTCTATATCATTTAATTTTCTGAATAATTTTAATTATTTCCTTGGCTTCTTATCTGAGCCTTATAGTTTGCTGAGATATATTCAGTAGTCTTTCCAAACATTATCCAGGACCCACAGAGCTAGTATGGCGGGCAGAGTTCTTGCCTTGCGCACAGCCAACCTGAGTTAGATCCTGAGTACCCAGGTGGTCCCTCTGGCACCACCAGGAAAGGTCTCTGAGCACAGAGTCAGACGTAAGTCCTGAGCACTGCCAGTGTGGCCCAAAACCCAAAAAAGTAAGTAAATAAACTAAGATATTATTTACTCTGACATTTTAGGTGTCTTTTTTGGTTGCTTAAAATTATAGGATACATGTAGCATGTTACTCTACTCCTTGATCTCATTTATGAATATAAAATCCAACATTTTGTGTTCATCAGACTTCTAAGAAATGCTTTGAAATTTTTATTATGTGTTTTAAAATTCTTCTTTCCAAGCATTTCCTTCAGCCTCATTCATCAGTAGCCCCTTAACTAAATTAAGAGCAGTTTGAATAGGGTTCTTCTGAATTTTTACAAAATACTATATTAAGACTGTCCTTTACCAATATGACTACTTTTAAACGTCCCTGACATAATATACTGGGCATATAAATGCCATATTTTATTACAGTCATGTGGATTTTTAAATTTAATTTGTAAAATTTAATTAAATTAGAGCTCATGGCTTTTAAATTAATATTTTGGATAACTCCATCTAATCAGTGAGATATTCTTAGATAAATGTTTTTGTTTTCATTATGCCTTGTTAAAATGGTTAACTCTGAGACAGATGCCAAGGGTTTCCCATTCATATTAGTAACTCTCAAGTAATTTTATTTGCTTGTATTAAATGTGGTCATTTCTTTCACTTTACACAAGTTTTCTTTTTCATTTTCTTTATAATAAACATAATAGTCTGTTTCCAGGATTCTTATACTGTATTTTCTTTTTTTTTTCTTCAACATTTTATTTTCCACATGGAAATTCCAAGATAAAGAAAAACTTATTTGCTCTTAACTTTCTCTAAGTGAAGACATGGGTCAAAATCTTAAATTTTGCCTGGGGCCGGAGCCATAGCACGGCGGATAGGTTGTTTGCCTTGTACATGGCCAACCAGGGTTCCATGTCCAGCATTCCATATGGTCCCCCTGAGCACTGCCAGAAGTAGTTCCTGATCTAAGAACCAGGAATAACCCCCTGAGCATTGCAGGGTGTGAACCAAAAAGAAAAAAAAATTGTCAAAGTACCATTAGTCATCTTAAAGGAGATCCTGCAAATGTTACACAAATTTAAAATGCTTAAGTTAAATTTAATACAACCAGTAATTGCAAAACTGTACTTTAATTTAAACCTTCAGATTCATAGTTCAATTTTTTGTTTCCTCCTTGATCCTTCAGAAAAGTTACTCTTTCCTATCACACATGTTATATATCATCTGCAAATCTTAGACGTTATAAAAGCAAAAGAGGAACATAAATAAATGGTAAATGTTGTTATATATGATCCACAATATACCTTTCTTAATCTGTGGTGCCTAATATGATAATGGCTACACAGGGTATTTAAAATAGCAAAATAAGAAACTCAGTTTCTCAGCTGGACCAGCCACACCTCAAATGTTCAAAAGCCACAAAACCCCAGTAAGAGACTACTGTATTGCACAGAATACATGTTGACTGTAGCCTGCTCATGGCAAAGACTTCTTACAGTGCTATTGATATAGAACTTCTTCGTACGAAAAAAGTAAAACACAAATAAGCACACAGAGGTATAAGTATATTTATAAATTTATATTTTAAATATATAAATGAATATACTATATACTGTTGGGGAGCCGCTAGGGTGCCAAACAGTATCAGGACAAAAGTTCTCTTCTACCTTCGAGGTCACTGGGGTAGAGATGAACTCACGTGTTGTGCATAGTTCCAAAAAAGGCTTTTTAACAATACTAAAGCTCTACACCGCATTTCACTATAATGAAAGAACTCTAGCTCTGGTCAGAACTTAGACCATACACGAGAGCCCAGTTCTACCACCAAATAGGATCCCACCAGAGATAGAGTCCCAACAAGGCGGATCCCACCAGAGAGGAGTCCTACCAAAGATGGTCCTACTAGAAAGGAGTCCCACCAAAGCGAAGGTCCTACCAGAGAAGCCCACCAAAGAGAGTAGTCCTGCCAAGAGGAGAGCAAGTACCTCAAACCAGTCCCTTTATATACACAAAAGTAATCCTAACTTCAGGGAGGGTTCTGTCAACAAAGAACCCTGAACAGCTTCTAGATAGCAGAAGAGTGTAGAAGGGTGATGCCACACCCCTACTAAAGGTATAAACAAAGGATTATGCCAAGGACCAATTCCTTCTTCTGAGATTATCTCCTATGTAAAACACTGGAGAGAAAGAGGGGCTGGTATAAGGTAATACATCTTAATTTCATGGGCTTCATGTAATCTAAATTTATATGATCTGAAGAGAAGCCAGAGCTTCTAGTTGATACAAGTGACAAGTGGTAGCCACAAGTTCCTTCTTATTTATTATCTGCACCAGGGTGATTCTGAGCATCTTGTTCTCTGTACACTGAAAGGGTCACACTCACCTGCTTGAGGAAAAACTAGTATGATACTTCCTATAATCATAAATAATAGTCTCAACATAGCCAGGATGGTAGTCTCCTGCTAAATTCTAACTGTCCCACGCTGGGTCCAGTGGGTATAAAGAGGAGCTGTGACCAATCTAGATAACATAGAAGCCTTAGTAAATGTATAATAATAGACCATAAGTTACTCATTCAGAGTCAAGGTGGCTTCTGTAACTGCCACACCCTCCATCAGTGTTTACATAGAAGAGAGATCTCATTAGTATGAACCCTGGCTTAAGAACATGTAAATAGATTAAGCTGTGAGTGGATAAAACAGCAAAGCTGCCAAGCTAGCTAGGCCTGTCATCCAAGAATATACAATATTTAATATTTTCACTTAAAATATATATGTATTTTGTATGTATATGTCGTATTTGATATGCCAGATACCAGTAACAATTATAGACCTCACTCCCATGACCTGATGGAATGGTTTGAGGCTCTTTATATTCCTGGAGCAAGCAGGTTCCCTTGGGCTCTACTTGCATGAGACAGGTCATATGGAGATGTTACTGGTGTCCGCCGAGCAAATCGATGATGAACAGGAAGACAGTGATACAGTGATACTTAAAATATAAAACATACTAAAAAAAAGTATACATATAATATGTGCAATCATTTAAAATGATTATATGTTGTTGGTTGTAGCTAAATAACAATATAAATAATCAAACTCTCTTTAAAAAATTTTAGACATTATTTTAATATGATATACAAATGCTATTATGGACATCCCTGTATATTAGACTTTCATGAAGTTATTTCCTTAAGATAATTCTCTGAGAGAGGGTGTTAAAGATAAAATGAGCAACAATGAGATATCATCTCACACCACAGATACTGGCACATATCCAAAAGAGCAAGAACAAGTGCTGGCGCGGATGCAGGGAGAAAGGGACTCATTCATTGTTGGTGGGAATATCAACTGGTACAGCCTCTTTGGAAAACAATATGGACATTAATTCAAACACTAGAAATTGAGCTCCCACTTGACCCAGCAATGCCAATTCTGGGAATATACCCTGGGAAGCCAAAAAACACACAGCACGAACACCACTTGCACTTTTACATTCATAGCAGCACTATTCACAATATCCAAATCTGGAAGCAACCAGAGTACCCGAGAACAGACAACTGGATAAAGAAATTTTCACACATCTACACAATGGAATACCATGCAGCTGTTAGGAAAAACGAAGTTATGAAATTTGCCTATAAATGGATGAACATGGAGAGGATCATGCTGAGTGAAATTAACCAGAGAAAAAGGACAGATATAGAATGACTACATTTATATGCAGGATAAAAAAAAGAGGTTATGTCAGTGGGTGGAATCTACTGCAAATGTGTGGAGTCAGAGGTTAGGTAAGACAGAGAAGGGAACAATGTGCTAATAATTGTTGGATGATAATACCTGCCTAGAGCTGAGGATTAAGTATAGGCAAAGATCCTTTTGCCTACATCATGCCTATACATGATAACCTCTAAATGTATGTATTGCAAGCTACAGTGTGTACAGTGTGTAAGAGAAGGAAGAGAGAGAGACAGAGAGAGACAGAGAGAGAGAGATAGAAGAGACAAAGTGCCTGTCATTGAGGCAGGTCGAGGGAGGGGTAGAGAACCAGGGGACATTGATGGTGGAAATTGGGCACTGGTGGACGGATGGGTGCTGGAACACTGTATGACTGAAAGATGAACATCTTTGTAATTGTATATCTCCTGGTGGTATAATAAAATAAAAATAAATTTTTAAGAAGATAAATATGTGTTCCAAAGTCCCCATTCACTCTCAATGGAACAAACATCTCTGAATGCAGCAGTTTTATGTACCTAGGTCGAGAAGTCAACACGATGAATGACCTAAAACCTGAGCTGTGCAGGAGGAAGAGAGCAGCATGAAATGCCTTCAAAAGCATTGAAGAAATAGCTAAAAAGACAAAGAACCTCCGGCTCCAGGCACATCTCTTTGACTCCACCGTTCTCCCTGCATTAACATACACCTCAGAGACCTGGGCCCTATGAAAGCAGGATGAGAATGCTATTCGAGTCTCCACAAGAGGAATCGAAAGAGGTATGCTTGGAATATCATGCCTCACACAAGTGAAAGAAGGAATCTGGAGTTCCAACTTCCATCGCAGTTCCAGAGTCAAGGATGCTGTCTCGTTTGCCAAGGCATCGAAAATCAGATGGGCTGGACATGTAATGTGATTTGGACGACCACTGGACTAGAGCCGTTACCGACTGGATCCCACGGGATGACAAAAGATCACGTGTCAGCCCACCTACAGGATGGTCAAACTTCTTCGTTAAGACCCTGAACTAACAGTTTGAGGCTCTTCGTATTCCTGAAGCAAGCAGATGCCATTTGACTACACTGGCACGTGATAGGGTCAAGTGGAAATGTTATTGGCGCCTGCTTGAGCAAATCCATGAATAACGGATGTCAAGTGATCAAGTGATTAAATATGTGTAAATAATTTACAAGAATTTTTAAAATAAAAATCAAATTGGCCTTCAGAAAGATAATTAATATATATGTTTTCATCAGTAGTAAGAGAACTCATCAGTTACTTCCTTACTCATATCAATTACATTATAAATTCTGAGGATTTCAGTTACTAATTTATAGTCAATAAGTCCTCAGAAACTTTATGTTTATAAAACTGCATTAACTAAGTTACATGGAGAAAATAGTATAACCTAAATCTAAAACTTTAAGTGAGTATTACCTACTTAAGAATATATATTCAATACACAAAGAGACTTAAGTGATAAACTCTAAATATCTGCAGGGCTAGCCACAATGTGTAAAATAAGAGGGAGAGAGATGCAGAGACAGAGAGAGAGAAGAGAGAGAAAGAGAGGAAACTGGGGTACCTGCTATTAAGGCGGCCTGGGGGGGGGGGGAGGGGAGGGGTACATTGGTGGTGGAAATGGGGCACTGGTGGAGGGATGGGTGCTGGAATACTGTATTACCAAGAACCAATTATGAACACCTTTGTAATTGTATGTTTCACGGTGGTATGATAAAAAAAATTTTAAAAAAAGAATATATATTCATAATATGTATGATATGAATTATAGATGTGTATTTCTATAAGTGCATAGAATATAAGATTAAAGTAGATTTAATAATATAGATACTAAAATTTATGAATCCTCATACATACCATCATTTCTAATCGAATAAACTTTACCTAGAGCTGTAACAGACATGATAGAAGTTTTCTGCTAAGAATTGTAATTATGACAAATTTTCCACTCCACAGGCCATTTTGAAGCCACAATAATACATTCCAGGGTGTGTTTTGTGGGGAAATTGCCAATTCGGGAAGGATGAAGTCACTTGGCCTTTAGGTTGGTGCGTCAGAATATGCTCCAGGAAAGTAATACCTAATCAGAAGTTATGTGTTACAGTGGCCACTTCATTAATTTTTAATTCCAGTAACCCCTATGTACTTTATGAAATTGTTTTAAAATATGTTCTCTGCTTGAAGACTGTTTCTATTAATACTTTTTAAAAAAAGTATTCAAACTTAAAATGTAGGTCACACATTATAAAACAAACCAGAAACAAAGCCTAATCCTCATTGTGGTAGAATGTTCCTGACTCCAGTTCCCTTGTTTGTGACTGATGATCTCTACCTCCTGAACTCTATAGTTTGGCTGTCTGTTTTATATTCTCCCTATCATATAACCAGGGGCAGTATTGCTTCAGCACAATACATTAACTCGAATTAGTTTGTCAAATGATCTAATCACCACATGAAAGCCTTGAGGGAACAGAATCTGAGACAGGTAAAAGTTGGGGAAAATACACAAGGGCCAGTTAAGAGCTGAATTCCACAAGCATAGAGCTATTGGAATAAAGTCAAAAATAGCTAAGTTTAAAATACTGTTATTTTTACATTGAATTGACCCATTTTGTGAAATTGGTCAATTTCGGATGAAGAGCATTATTTTTTTTGTTGACTTGTAAAGTTTGGAAGAGTAGATAAACTTGGGGGAATTATGATGCACAAGGAAAGTTTATCTGTTAGGAAGTTAAGGTGTGAAGAAGGAAAACATTCTAAAGATGTGTATTTTTAATTCTACTCAATACATTTAGGGTTGCAATATAGTTACTTGAATAGAAAATGGGTATTTATGCAGGCAACCTACATTCTCAACAAGAATATCAAGGTGGGTAAGAGAAAGTTTTCATAAAGAAAACCAAAAGATCCAAATTGTATTAACAAAATTATATAAATGATATGTTAACTCCTAGACCAAATATGAAACTGAACAAATCACCAAAATACAATCGCTGTTTCAGGACTTATATTGAAGTTTAATCACTCTCATTGCTGATTAGAAACTTAATCTCCAGAATTGTCTTCTGCTCTATATCAATAGCAATTTGTTAGACAAATGATAAAAGATTCCAGGAACTATAGTTATTGGTTCAACATGTCTATTTTTTTAAAGTCTCTGTACAATAAATGATTAGGAACAGTATTCTAAAGAAAAGTTATGCATCAGCTTTGAAGGAATAGGTTTAAATTTATCATTCCTTTGACTTGTGGTTTATTTTATTGTTCATGCTCTACTTCTGCTCATCTATTATCTAAGTATTACCTTAAAAGTTACCCTTGCATGCTAGGTAATTTTTCCATATGCACTTAATTACTGTGATTTCTAGAGTTCCCATAAGTAAATGTGATGCACTTTTAAGTAAAGCAGGGTTTTTTTTTTGGGGGGGCATGGTAATATTCAGTGGAGAATAATTTGAATGTGATATGTTCTTAAAATAGTGATGCTGTAAGTAGAAGAGAAGACATTAACATAATATTCAGAATATAAAAGGGTATGTTTAGATGACATGCCCTACCAAACTTTAGGCTCCTGCTACATTTAGCATATGTTAAGAGCTGCTCCCTGCCTTTAGGGAATCTCCAGAGCAGACACAATGGAAGCTTGGGCAGAATTGGATTGATCTCATAACTTTATATGACATAAATATCCTTATTATGAAGTTTACTTGCTCCAGTTCAATATTCTTCCATCCCCACAGGTCCCCATGAGGGACATACATGTAGATATTCTAAGAGTACTTTGCCACGTTGGATCAACCATAACATAATCAGTTCTCCTATTTCAAAGAGACATGCCAGTGTGTCTCTGGGAAAACTGATGTGTCTCTGATTCTAAAAGTATGCCAAAGTGAAATATTCTGATGAATTTTGGACCCTAGAGGGATCTAGAATCTGGAATTAGCTGGCTATATATTCATGGTAAGAAGTATTAATGCCATTCTCTACAAATTACATTCTGAACTGCTTTCTGGTTCAGAGATGCAGCCCCTCCCCACTCTGTTAGGGAGATTGTATCTCAGGGAGTCAGCTCTGGCATTTGTGAAGCTTGAGTCAAAGGGCCCATCTGAAGATCTACATTTCAATATGGTCATTTACCTGGCTTCTCTCAAAATAGCCCAGTCCAGATGGGCTGGGCTGGAAGGTTTTGGCGGGGCTTCTACCTATAAAATAAGTCTGAGCATTGCCGGTTGTGACCCAAAAAAGAAAAAAAAAAGAAAAAATAAGCTAGGAGAAAGGGCTTTTTGGACATTTTGGCTCCTCTTCACCCTCTGCCTTCTCTCGCTTTCTCTCTGTTCTCTTCCCTGTTGGGCTTTAGCACATGGTAGTGGCCATGTTGGCCTAGGACTCCTAAACCCACACATGGCCGGGGGCCCAGCTAGGAACCTAAAGTCTGAGATTTTCCTATTTTTGGATTGTATACCATAACAAGTGTGAGTAAAGCCTTTTGAAAATCTGCTGGATTTGCACGTCTTTCTCAATGAGCAGGCCACCGATTCCCTGGGGCAGAAGGGGATCCCTGACCCTGCTCCCGGAGCATTTTCCAACAACATGCTTCCTCTCCTGATGGTTACTTGTATCACTTGTCTTCCCTTTGTTCATTGATTTGCTTGAGTGGGCACCAGTAACATCTCCATACATCCTGTGGAGAGCAAGTGTAGCCCAAGGGTATCTGCTCACTCCAGGAACATGAAGAGCCTCAAACCATTCCTTCAGGTCATGGGAATGAAGTCTATAATTGTTACTGATTTTTGGCATATCAAATGCAACATGGGTAGCTTGCCAGGTTCTGCCATGTAGGTGGTACATTCTCAGTAGTAGGCTCTCATCTCATGCATTTACTGATGAATCTCAGTGGGGAGAGATCGGCTTTTCCCTTGGGTGGAACTCTGAGGAGCTCTGGAGTCTAGATGTTGAGAATAACTGACTCATGGTGTGGGGGTTCCTCTGGCTTCTTGCTAGGGATAACAGGCCATGGTTAGAACCTGCCTAGAACTGTATACAGTGTATAAATGTGAAAGATCCTGGGAAGGACCTGGTCCTAACTTCCAGTATTATCTGAGACTGTCGCTGGAGCAGTTGTGGGTCTGAAGTGTCTCTCTTCTGGTGATGCTGGCTGTGATAGTTGGGAGCTTCGCAGACACACCCAGCGACATGGAGGCGGAGGAATGGGAGAAGGAGCCCAAATCCCTGCTCCAAGTCCAGCCAGCGTGCCTACCCACCCCCCCACACACACACACACACATGTGAGTGAACTCTAGGAGCTATGTTGGACTTGGCCAGGGGGCTGGCTGAGCCATTTACAACCTCCAGAACTCCATGGGCTGCTCCATGTGGGGCCGATCAGAGCAGCTGTAGGTCTGGAGTAGTTGGGTCTGGAGTGTCTCTCTTCCACTGTTGCCGTGCAGCTGTGGGTCTGGAGTGTCTGTCTTCCTGTGACACTGGCTGTAGTGGTTGGGAGATTGCAGCCACACCCGCCAAAATGGTGGAGGAATAGGAGGGAGGAACTCAAATCCCCCTCCAAGTCCAGCTATTGTGCCCCACCCGCACGTGTGAGCAAACCCTAGGAGGAGCTATGTTGGAATCGACCAGGAGCTGGCTGAGCCATTTACCACCCTCCAGAACTCCATGAGCTGCTCCATGTGGGGCCAAGCAGCACAACTGATGGTCACTTAGAGAAATTTTAGTTTATAGAAAATTTCACTTATTTAGAAATTTTAGTTTATAGAAAAGTTTAAATTCTAAGAAAGGTGTATACATTTTCTGAGAGTTCTTGTTTTTAGTGTGTTTGATGGGAAAAATTTACCTATAGTTTCAATTCTAAAATTTTATAATCTTGAAATATATTTCAAAGAAACTGCCATTACAGAAAACTTTGCTCTTTGAAAGGAACTTGGAAACACTGGGGAATTAACTCTTTCAGAGTAGGAGGGGTTGAGCTATAGCCAGTGGTAAGCAGGAGCTACTCTTATCTGTGTTCAGGGGTGACCCCTGAAGGTTCTCAGGGACCATATATAGTATTGAGAATTCAAACCAGGACTGGTTTCCTACAAGGCAATAAACCTCGCTCCAGTAATATCTATCCAGCCCACAAATTTACCTTTATTTCATATAGCATAAAAATTTTGTACTGAGGGGGCCAGAGCGATAGCCCAGCGGGTAGGGCATTTGCCTTGCATGCGGCCGGCCCATGCTGGCCCAGGTTCGATCCCCGGCATCCCATATTGTTCCCTGAGCAATGCCAGGGTAATTCCTGAGTGCAGAGCCAGGAGTAACCCCTGAGCATCGCCGGGTGTGACCCAAAAAGGAAAAAAAAATAATAAAAATTTTGTACTGAATGTGATTTTCTTCAGGATCCTCAAACCTAGTGAATACAAAGAATAGAAGTGCCAACACTTTGTGTGTGTATGTCTTTGGGGTGGGGAGAAGATTTTGAAAAGAAATTAGTGTTCCGAGAAGACATGGATTCTAATCAAAATTTTAAACAGTGGATGGGAGATTACCAGATAGATAGTAATAAAACCTATCAAAATGCCATGCATAAGACCCTCTTCTGAGAGCTGTACATTACTATCTTAATTCTCAAGATTCTTCAAAGTAGGAAATGTTATTCTCCTCATTCTTTAGTAAGACAATTTAGGGCCTCTTGCCAAGAGGATCAGCTAGTTGACAGAGAATCTGGAGATCAAATCTAGAAAGTCTGAATCTCTAGTCGAGAAGGAGTAAATTTGTCTATGGCCATGCCACCCTGAACACGCCCGATCTTGTCTGTTCTCAAAAAGCTAAGCAGGGTCAGGCTTGGTTAGTACTTGGATGGGAGAAAGGAAAAATTTCATTCCCTTCCTTACTTAAACCCATCCTTCGGGGCAGTGTTCCTCAATATTTTTCTAATCGTGGCCCTTTTATGACCTTGTTTGAACTCTGTCTCCTGCTTTCTATCAGTTGACGTCCTTGTCTCATGCTGTGGCCCCCATTTCTGAATTTTCACCTGTGGTCAATACCCAGAGGGCCCCACAGAAGGTTATACAAACCCTTGGTTAAGAAACACTGCTTTAAAGCAGAAATTTTCAAACTTATTTGGTCTACACCCTCTATTTAGAAAAAAAAGAAATATCACTCAATGTACCCTTACCCCAACACACACACACACACACACACACACACACACACACACACACACATACACGCACAAACATCTTCTGCCTTCTTTAAGTAAAACAAACAGAAATTTCCACCTAACACTACTATTATTGCTCCTGCTCTGCATAGATCAAGCAGCCTTCAGGGGGAAAATAATGCCCATATTGGAAAATGCTGCTTTAGATATTATCAAATTAATTAAAACTACTCACTAATCCACTCATTGACATTTTGTCATAAACATTCATTTTTCATGACAATCAGTACTTTCCCCTTTTACTTTAAAAAAACTATTATGTATGAATATACTAGAAATCCTTCAGAATTTGGGGGGGGGAGGCATGGATATTCTCCTCAAAACCCTATTTCCCTTTTATATAAAGCACTTTGTGGCTGGAAAGATAGTACAAGTTAAGGAAGGTGCTTGCCTTATATGCAGCAGAGTCTGGTTCGATCCAGACCAAGCAGGCCAGGAAAGATTCCTGAGTGCTGAGCCAGTAGTAACCCCTGAGCACTGCTGGGTGTGGCCTGAAACCACAATAGAATAAAGCCCTTCTATGCCAAAAGGTCTCATGTTTAGTAACTGCTGATACAGCTACAGTAGAAGCCCAGTTTCCTCATGGCCTCTCATTCATGCTTAATCCTACTTAATACAGTAATCATAATCCTCCTGAAGATCCTGGAGGCTTCTAGCTGAAAAGGTACTAAGGCCCCACAGGAAGGGTTGGCAGATGAATGTGTAATTGTGGATTCAGAATTCCCTGAAGAATTATTATTACTTTGAAGTTGAAAAAAGTTCTGGGAGAGAATAGAGCTCTGAGGAAAAGACCATTTAGAAGGTGGTTGAGACAACTCCTGAAGAGGTCAGACTTTGCATCTTGTCTCAGAGAGGGAAGACAGGCTCTGAAGACAGCTGTGGAACAATCTAGGTCTGATCTGCAGAAAGTATAATGGCCTGGCAGGAGAGAGGATGTTGGCTCCTCCTAGGAAGAGCAAGACCATATAGAGTTAGCAATGTAAAAAGGATATAAAGAAGTAAAAAGAATTAGAACAGAACAGGGTGTTTCTCTTAAACACCAGGAAGAAACATTTAGGCAATTCAAAGGAATTAGAAGGTTTAATACCACAGGTACCCTTTGTATACAGATGACCAGGATTTAATCCCCAGCACCCCATACGGTCCGCAGAGCCCATCAGGAATGATACCTGATCCCTGCTGGGTGTAGCCTCAAACAAAAAATAATAGAATTTGAATTTATTCTAAACATGAAAAACAGCAGGACAGCAAACAATACAACCAGAAACAACGCCGTTTTCCTTCAGATGACTTTTAGTTTTACACAAGCTTTGATAGATTTATAAAAATGATAGAACTTAAACATGTTACACTAATCCTGTGTCTATAAAAATCATGTTTATACTATATAACATGTATTCTACTGAGCACATAGTCTGAACTGTAGTGGGAAGGTTTGAAATATCCGTGACACCTTCCTTCTCACTTCAAATATACAACTGTGGTGAGCAGACTCTAAATGGACAATGAGATGGCCACGGGAGTTATAGAAGGCAATTGGAGCTTGGATGAGTGGTCTTTACCGGAGATAGAAATCATTAAGGGACAGAACCTAGCCAGAAAAGAAAAACACCAGTTCTAATTATGGACCTACTGAACCTCAAGAGATTTGGAGAGTGGGGAAGTGACTTAGTGGACACTTGCCTTGCATGCATGAGGCGTTGGGTCCAGTTCCTAAGATAACAAAACAAAGCAAATGATTGAACACTCTCCAGTTTGGGATAATCTCATGTCCGCAAATGAGGGGGGGAGAAGGGACAGTAATCTCTCCTTTTTCACACTTCACCCTGGCATCGCCCATGTCCTTTTGAGGGCAGGAGGTGCAAAAATTTCCTTTACTTTTCTTGCCCTTTCTTTCCTTTCTGGTTCCAGAGAATCACATGTTCTCCTTAGAAAGAATTTTACTCAAAAAACTATTTAATCACCTGCATTCGCACAAATAGGGGGTGGAATCAAGAAATTAGTGGTCAAAGGAAAGCCTCAACTAACTCTGGTCAACCAACTCTAACTCTCATAAAGCATGAACCTATAACTTTTGAGGTTTCATGCTTACCCAGTTTAATGTTAAATGGGCCAATGTGAGATTTTCATTGGAGTTTGGGTTTTGTTAAAAAGAGTTTCAGCGATACTCAATGCTTTCTAAATGTCCAAATCTTAAACATGATAAATCTGACATTAAAGGCATCCTTTACATCAGAATGAATTTAGTGAGAGTTCTAGTTATTCCTGAAATTATACAACAACATTTCATATCTTAGGATAAGATATAAACCATCCACCAGTCTTTCTAGAAAGATACTGTACACTTTGTCTGGTAGTGCAATTAGTCAATTTATTCCAAACTTTAGAATTTTTCCCACAAGCTAAATTTTATTACTTTCAAAAGTTTATTGTTTTAAAGTTAGACTTAATGTGGGATAAACTGTATCATAGAAAACACAAGGACATAAACAGCAGAGAGTAATTTCATTTGATGCATAAATACCAGCATAGAAAAGTAATATATTTATCCTGTCTCATTTTTTTGATTTTCAATATCAAATTAAGCTGGATAAAAAGCTCCCAATTTTCTTCAGGCAACATTTTTTTGTTTTCTTAAGCAGCAGTTTTCACTTAATACAAAATAGGTCTGTGGCACATGCCCAGATTTTATATTAACATGTGTAATTTTCCAAAAGAAATGTCATGTCTTATTGCTGGTCCTTTAATATGGACTGATTAAATATGGTGTCAGAGTTCTATTAAGAACATCTGAAATAAAGAAAGCCTAGAAAAGTGGGTGCATCAATAGTAACATTAATATTTTGTTTCAAGCAAAAGAATGAATTTTCCTAAAGCTGCACTTTTCTCTGGGTTTTAAAGGATATAATTTAAGACTGAGTGAAGTGCAAACACTTGCATTTAGATTATTATTTTATGCATGTATACATGGCTATCAAGGGAGTTTTTCTTCTTCATGATATTCATTACCTTCGGGTCTCTTAAATCATCCAGCTGAAACATATAGTAATAGATTGTACAAACAATTCTAACACCTTTGGTCATCGTATGGCCCCACGGGTCACATTTGTCAAAGTTACTGTGTGAGGCATTAAGGCCTAGAGTTCTGTTTTCTTCAGCACTGGATTAGCTATCATATTTACAAGAGTACAGTTAAATTTTATTTGGAAGATTCTTTGTCTTTTCGATCATAAAGCTTATCAAGACTAGGGACCAGAGCAATAGTACAGCCAGTAGGGCTTTTGCCTTGCTTGTGGCCAACCTGGGTTCAACCCCTGGCATCCATATGGTCCCCCAAGCACTGCAAGGAGTAATTCCTGAGTGCAGAGCCAGAACTAAACCCGGAACATCATGTGGAGTGAGTCAAGAGCAAAAAAAAAAATCTAAATCAAAACTTTTCAAGACTAGATTATATGTAAAATAATCTATGGCAGTTTCCTTTAAAAATCAAAAATTAAATAAGACAGTATTTTCTCCACAAACTGATCCTGAATCTTATTTTACTATAATAATAATAATATCTTAGTATATTGTGATCTACAGTGGGTCCAATTTAAAAGGATAACATATTGGGGGTGAGAGAGACAGTAAGCAGGTGAGGTGCTTTGCAGCCTTGCACTTGGCTGACCTGGGTTTGATCTCAGGCACCCGATACAGTCCCCAAACTCTGCCAGGAATGATTGCTGAGCAGAGTCAGGACTAAGACCTGAGTATAGTCTGGTGTGTCCCAAAAACAAACAGCAAAAGAAGTTTAATATGCACTCACCTAGAACACATAATTGTATTTTTTGTCTCTGATTTTTTCCCCATCAGATTTAGTGACAGATAATTGTATTTCCCATTACTTGGACATAAAAAATAGATATTTATGCCCATTTTTCTCCTCCCTATGAAATTTATCATATTTTTCTTACTTTCTGCATAGATTGCTATGGAATTTTCTGTAATAATAGATTGACTAAGTACTTAATATCTAGTATTTATTGAGACTGTTGAAAGGGTTGGCCACCCGATGGGGTAACTGACTGGGAGCCTCGGAATGCTGCACCTATCAAGGAAAACTCTGAGAGACCGGGTCCTATGCAAAAACAAGGGTTTTATTATTATTCAGGTATACCCGGGCCCATAGCATGACCACAAACAGTCAGCGGCTAAGAGCCCTGAGCCCTTCCACGAAGGATCTTTTAAGAGATAATTCCCGCCGCTACAGAAAAGCCCATGCATAACCATCCAATAGATTTAAAATATTACATCAAGGTCTGCGCACAGGCAGCCAATCACTTTGTAACAAGTTAACATTATCTACCAATCGGGTCATACTCAATACTTCTTTCTATATTTGGTGCGGCTAGACACACGTGTGGGATTGTAGGTCAGCAACGGCTATGCGTGCGTGCAGGAATGCAATTCAGGCAATTCAGACCAGATAGCAGGTTCTGGGGGGGCAGGGGGTCTCCTAACCTCTAACAGGAATTCGTTCTGGGCCTGTTGTAGATAGCAGGATGAAAAGGTTACTTCAGGATGAAAAAGGTCACTTAGGCCCTAAATTGGTAACTTTCCATGAGTAGGCCTGCCCTGGTTGAGGAGCGGGTAGCTGCTCTCTTTCACTGTATTATGTACCAAGCACCGGACCTAGGAGATTATACTACGATTGCACACAGATTGATTTCCTCTTGCTCAGAGATTGTGATCTCAAGAAAGAAACAGACATCAAGTTAAGTGAATACTAGGATGATAAGTACCAAATGATGAAAGTACAGTTTTGATGAATACAGGAAAGGAATTTTCCCTAAGACATTTTATTCTTTCTATGGGATTATAGTTCCTCTTTATAATTCTAATTTATTCTTTTGAAATGCCCAGTTATTCTCACATAACTTGCCAAATATCCACTTATTTTCTGTAATAACTTTGATGCATTCTTTTACTCGAATTCTACCCCAAAGTAGCATCTTTTAAAGTCTCTTCTCCAATATATACTTGGCTTTTGTGCAAGGCGATCCATTAATGTGGAAAATTTTCCCTCTATACCAGATGCCAAGTGAACTCGATGTGCCATCATTTTTCAAATGTCTTCATAAGGGACCAATGCTTATAATAGCTTTCCTCAGATTTAAGACAGTTTTATTCTTCTAAAATGACATGGGATACCAGACTTACAGAGACAATATTTTTAAAAAAATCAGGTTTACCAAGAACACACTCAGCATTCTAAACCATTTGTGAGACACCCCTCACTGTTTGCCATTGTTATATGCCCATTCAGTAGGGAGGTACACAATACTTACGTTTATCCTGATGACTTCACATTAGAGCACAAGGAAGGAATAGGTATACCAGGTGAGATGAATATCTTCCGGGGTAGCAATTTACCTAGGTTTCAGACTATATTAATGATATCATTGCTTCCACATATTTTAGAAAAAGAAAGTGAAGTTTAGAGATAATAACTTGTCACTCAGGTAGAAAGTGGCTCTAAGTCCAAGTTACTGGACTTCCTCGTTGCTTACACCACTTTCCTGAATAAAGCAGTCTTAGATTCATCCAGACAGACCCAAGATCAGTGATGCAAGGCTGTGTAAGCTCATCTGCCATTCTTGTTTCAGAGACTCAAATAAATTTCGAAAGAGAAAAATAAATTTGAATTCTTAAGAACAGTCAAAAGGTGGAAGCTGGAGCGATAGCACAGCAGGTAAGGTGTTTGCTTGCAAGCTGCCAACCCGGGTTCGATCCCGACATCCCATATGGTCACTGGAGCACCGCCAGGAGTAATTCCTGAGTGGAGAGTCAGGAGTAACTCCTGAGCATTGCTGGGTGTGACTCAAAAAAGAGAAAAAAAAGGAACAGTTAAAGGTTTTTTTTGTGGGGAAAAAAAAAAAAACTAACAAATCCCTTATATTTGATTTATCTAATCTAACACTGGTTATAATAATATTTTAACTATACAGTACTTCTGGTCTCTGCTTGGAAGCTGTCCTTCAATTTTTTTCTTTCTCTTTGATGACAGAGATAAAACCCAGGGCCCTATACACAGGAGGCATGTGTGTGCTGCCACTGAGCCATATTCCATTCAACCATGTGTCACTAGTGATATGTGATGTTGTGTTGACTTTTGGACTGGAGACTGCACAGCAGTAAATCTTGCTTTTTATACTTATTAAACACACAGTGCCCAGAGCAGAGTCTTGCAAAGAGTTCAAAACTGATAAAAACTTGTTAAACATTTTAAAAATTTTAATTGTAAAAACTTTGATTTGTATTGTTTTGGTTCTTAGATCACATCTTGGTGGTGTTTGTGAGTTTCTTCCAGTGATGGGAATCTGGACTTCTAGCACACGCAGCATATGTTCAATCCGTTAAGATATCACAATAGAAAGTATGGAGGTATTTTCATGTACCTATATTATGATCCTGAATTATGTCATAACATTTTTAAGAAGACAGTACCTTAAAACTCTTGATCAGTGTTTATAGTGTTTATAAATGCATAGTAAATTATATGACTTGCATATAAAAATTAAAAATTTTACCCTCTCTTTAGATTCAATGTATTTTCTTCCTCCCTCCCCTCCCTCCCTCCCCCTCCCCCCCTCCCTCCCTCTCCTCCTCTCTCCTCCCTTCCCTTCCCTTCTCTTCCTTCCCTCCCTCCTCCCTCCCTCCCTCCCTCCCTCCCCTCCTCCTCCTCCCCTCCCCTCCCTCCTCTCCTCCTCCCTTCCCTTCCCTTCCCTTCCCTTCCCTTTGTTTTAGGGCCACACTCAACAGTGTTCAGAGCTTAGTTCTAGCTCTGTGTTCAGGAATCACTCCTAGAGGTGCTCAGAAGACGAACATACAGGGTTAGAGATCAAACAGAATCAGTCACATGCAAGGAAGCTCTTTAACATCCATACTATCTCTTGCCTAAATAAGTATTTTCTTACAATTAGATTTTATATCTTCTGGGAACCCTTAAAAGTTAAATCTGACAGAGAGATCTAGGTGTATTAAAGTGCAGTTGATTATAATATCAAAAGTCCACTAATTAATTATATGACTTTTATGGCAAGATCAACAAAGTTGCTGGATTCAAGATCAATTCACAAAAATTAAAATTGATTCCATTTGAGATTTCCTTTACGAAAAAAATTAAATTAAATTAAATACAATTCAGATCCTGTTCTTTTAGGCCAAATAGCTATGAAAGGAACATAAAACTTCATTTTAATCCACAATCAATCTTCCTCAACTAACTGGACAGACATCTTGATTACAACATGTTTCTTACTGTATTTATGTTCAAAACTTGCAAGCCACAATACTTGAGCCTCGATTACATCACAGGTTATTCTCTGACCCTTGATGAACCTTTTCTTTTCTCTCCACTATCATTGTTAATATTTCCTGCATTCAGCAAAATTTGAGATGAATATCAGTAATAGAAGCCAAAAATTAGTATTAAAGCTACATAGCCATTCATACCATGATCTAAACCAATGTTGTCAATAGTTATGTGGCATTGCTCTGGTTTCACATTGGCCTAAAAATCTCATTCCTCCTTTTCTCAAATATTGCCCAAAGTTCTGAGTTTTCTATTTTTTTCTTCAATGCACTGTCTCTCTACTTTCAAAATTGGCACCTGTTTTATTGACAAAAGCAACTCCTTTCTAGTTTGGTGGGTAGAAAGGGTAAAGCCCTTTCTATTATTTTAGGGAAAGAGTAAGACAAACACAGAGTGACCCACTGTACAAATGACTTTTAAATCCAAGCTACACTCTTAGTACTGTTGAAGGCTGTTTTAGTTTTACTATGAGTCAATAAATTTGAGGGAAAATGAGAATATACTAAATATGTCACAAAGAATTAGAGTTTTCAAATAAAATTTCCTGGCAGCAGCAGGGCAGAAGGCTTCCCTGCTCCCCATATTTTAGGCAGTGAATTATTGGTTTTTCTAGTGAGCCAGGGTACAGTGGGTCTGAGCATGATCTGCCATCTATAAGGCAAATTTTAGGTGAAAAGATCAGTCTCAGAGATTGGGAATGTTGAAACCCAGATTAAAAAAATAATAAAAGTCTCGAGGGACATATTTATCCCATGTGAATACCTTGCTGGCCTAGGAAAATCCAGAGATTTAACCTCTGAGGCAGCAACTGATGCAGAGAGTAATGAAAGTGATGACAACAGAAAATGAAGGGGAGCAACTAGGATGCAGAAGGGAATGCAATAATCTTAGTTCAAGGGGAAAGAGGGACTCTGTTAGTGTACTCAATATTTTGTCAGTGTCTGTGATGAGCAAGGGACTGTCTTCGATAGTAGGAACTTGGCAATGATTAGTACAGGAAGAGGCATGGCAGGAAATAAATACGCTGGAAGTGTGCACTGTTAGTGTGTCAGAGCATAGTGATTACACAAAGGAATGCCACTTTCTTAATTAGGGGTCAGGAAAGATATCACAGAAGATAAACACCTGAAATATAAAGTGACAAATACTATTTACTGCTGACTTTGTTAACATTTTCCAACAACCCCATGACATAGACAAAAGAATTTCAGTGAGGAAGTTAAGACTCTAATGGGCTAAAAATCATGAGGTGGCCATTAAAGCATGCGTACCACTTTGAACACCAAGACTCCATTCTACTGCTGACCCTCTGGGAAAGAGTGTGAAATATGCCTCAGAAATCATCCACCAAACAGGGAAGTTTGATTGGGGCATTTCCCTACTGCCTTCTACTCAAAATGGTTGAGGAATTGGAGTATTGACATAGGAGTTAAGTGTTTGGTTATGCATGTGACTGACACTAATTTAAACACTACAGCTCAGGGGCCATCACCCTATTCCTACCTCCCATAATAATATTTTCCTTTGTTTTTGTTTTGGGGCCATGTCCAGTGGTATTTAGAGGCTATTCCTGGTTCTATGCTCAGTGGTCACTCCTGGCGGTGTTGTGGGGCTCATACACAGTGGCAAAGATCAGACCTGGGTTGGCCATGGCTATATACAAGGCAAGAGTCTTCATCACCTCTACTATCTTTCTGGTCCCAAAGCCCACAGATTTTTATTGGTCCTAGTAAAACAAAATCTCATAGACAAGAAATAATTTTGAGCTTGGTGAACAGGAAGTCATGAAATGTAAATTTGTTTTATAGTGACAAAATCCAATTTAGAAGAGGATTGTAAGTACCTAGGGAGGGAGTAAATACTAGTATCCTTTTAAGGGCTAGATTTTCCCTTTACTAGGTATATATATACATATATATATACCTTATTAGGTATATATATATGATATATATATGTATATATATACATATATATCATAAATTAACTTGTACAGAAAAATGTACCTCAGCAATTTTCTGAAGAGGGAGAAAATAACAAATGAAGAATTTCTTAGCAATAGTGAAATGAATCAAAAGAACCAGAGAGATACAGGCATGCTAGCCTTGCATGCAGCTCACCTACGTACCATTCCTGGCACTGTATACGGTCTCCCGAGAACTGTCAGGAGTGACCTCTCAGCGCAGAGCTAGGAATAGTCCTTGAGCACTACAGGGTATGGCTCAAAATAGAAGCATCGAAAAAGTTTAAAAATAGTAACATGGACAGATAAACAGGTAGGTTCACAACAAAAATTAAAACAGATTATAGGACCACTTAAGTAAATTAACTAGAGCTACATGGTTCAACCTGAATAAATATCAACAATATAAATTGGAGCAAAGGAACCAACGTGCAGAAAGATGCATTTTCCAACAGGAAAAAAATTCTAATGTCATGTGCTATCCTTCAACTATCAATCGAATTTCTGCATACAGCTAAAAAATTACTCAGCAGTGTATGCTAAATCAATGCAAATGTAGATTGAAAATTGCATGCAGGACAAGAGAAGGGAAAACTATTCCTTTTTAATTGCTTTAATTGATTTGCCTGTAAATTTAGCAAAGAATACAATCATATATACTATATGAGCTTGCATGAAATTGGTAAAGACCAAAACCAGAGTAGTTGTAATCTATATAGCTGAAGAAAGAGAGCTGAAATTCTGAAAAAATAAACAGGGAACTAGAACTTACATGTACTTAATGGAAAAAACAAAAACAAAATAAGAAACTATTTTTGAAGTAAACTAGGAGAATTATGATGTGAATAATACTTCCGTACTGTTCTTTTCTTTTTCAAAACCTGTATTTTACAGGAATGCTCTATTTAGAGTAATTGTTCAATCAAGTGCCGGACGGTGCCAGTCGGGGAATGAGCATGTGAGAGTTCTTCCAGACAGACCTTGGCTGGTGAGATGCGCATGTCTTCCAAAGAGGGCAGTTGCTACCCAGCCTTAGTTATCACTGTTGCCAAGTGGGAACTCAAACCTAGGTTGCCAGATATTATTTTTCCAGGGAAATCAATTAACTGTGATTTTTAGAAATGTGAGGTATCCTTTAAAAAAAAAAGCTGGCAACAAGCTCAAGTAAACCAAACAAAGCAAAATGCAACACTATGAGAATCCCAAGCCAAATAAATAAATAATAAAGTCCAATGAGCCTGTGCATTGGCTGTAGCTCACAGGACTAGTCTGCACCAGCTCGCTATGGGATCTTCTATCATAATCTCTTTGTGTGGTAAACTGTAGGCCAAACACTGTAAAGTCTTTTATATGGAGGACTTTAGTCAAGTGGAGAAGGTCAAAATGTTCCAGAGCTTTGCAGAAAAAAGTACACTCACCAGACTCCCTGGAGCCCTGCAAAGAAGACTTTTAGTTGTGCTAAGGATGATTCTTAGCTTTTTGTGTACTTTACAGTCGCAAATCCCTCACTTGGAGAACCTCAAAGGAGATGCCAGACTTTTCCATTGACTCCAAGGCTGTGTCAGCAAATGCCAGACGCAGCAGGCCCTTTCTATTGTATGATAAGGCTCCAAACAGCTGTAAATAGTTTGTGCCAAGATCCCAACACGTGTGACAACCACACAGCATTCTGCATACCCCAGGAGGCCAATTAAAGGTAGGAGACCACAGATCACAGTTTCTGAACACTCACCACACCTTTCAGGACTGGCAGCCATGATTTCATTTGATTTTATTTTTTCTATTTTTCTCCTCATCTGAAATAAAGCCAAGGATTAAAAAGTTATTTATCCAAGGGTTTGGGTTGAATTTTTTAGCAGTGTTTTGAACTGAATAGCTCCTAAACAAAAGCATTTAAGCAGTGCCTAAATGTCTCTTCTATGCATGTTCTTATCAACCTGGGCTTGTGAGTGAATTTTTGCTTTTTCTTCATATATTCTTTGAACTGAAACTGATTACTAAACCTTCTCAAGAGAGCTGAGCTGTTCTGAAGTTATAGATACCAGTGGTGAAGAATTTTATGGAATTAGATACTGTATCTTAATTTATAGGCTTTTAGTCCAGAAAATTGGTTCCTCTCAAAAAAAATAAAAACCTTGGGTCTACTTTTAGTATTGACACAGTATTTTACAATATTCAATTTCTATATTGACATTGTAGTTTTCAATTCTTTTACATGCTATTCTTGTGTTTGGACCAGATCCATATAACAGCATACTGCATACTTAGTTACGTCGAGTTGGAAAAACCAAAAGAAGATTAAAAAAATGACCCAATGATTATAAGATGTTCTTACAATTCTTTGTATCCCTGACAGCAGGCATATCTTAGAAACAATAGCTATAAAGGGGTTCAATAAATTGGGAGACACAGTGCTTCATCCCTAAGGCAGTTGTAAGTAAGGAAGGAATAAAGATAATCCTGTGCAGTGGGGAAGTTAGTAAAAACAAAATTAAAAAACCTCAAGACAAACTTAACAAATGATTTTTCCCCTTTGAGCAGATATTTTCAGACTTGGTTAATGTTTGTAATGCTAAATATACACATCCCTTGAAGTTATATTAAAGTAATAAATTAAGTACCCAAAGGAGCTAATGAATTATTTCTAAATATGTATAACATCCCATGCTTCTATTTTGCATATAGTTTTCACCTAATTTTCCAGTTACTTAATATTCACTGAGGAGTGCTTTGACTGAAGCCCAACTCTATGCAGTATTTAAAAAAATGAGTTGAAAGATATGTAATTGCTCTCTTAAAGGAAAACATTTTCCTCTCTCTCACATACACACATACACACATATACACATACTTATATATGTGCTTATTACAGACAGGAATAATTATCTAGTATGTGTTATAAACATACCCAACAAATAATTTGTAATTATGAACAGAAACTAAGTGCACATAGAAAATAATATATTTAAGAATAGAACATTAGCTTGGGCTCTTGAGGGGAAATGAATAAACCACCTCTCAGAAGAAGAGCCTATAGCACACATTAAATTTCCTTATACAAGTATAGAGAACTAACCTGTACTTTGTTTTTTAGAAGCAAATAAGCAACCATTGCTTTCTTTTCCTATTTACTAAAATAGTCAAGAACTAAAGACAAGTAATAATTCAGCTCTATACTACTAGACAGACTTTATCATGGTCGTACTTTGAAAAGAAATACTCAATAACCATATAATGTGACTTGTCAATAGCTTTCTGTTCTTCAGCCTTGATTTAAAAAAAAACAAAGAATAAGTAACTATAATTTTGTTTGAGTAGCAGTTCCTCATCAGCAAGTCCTAGGAATAATTTCTTACCAATGTCAGTCATACTAATCCCATTATAGGTCTATAGATGAGTATGCAACCAGACTCAGGAAAATGAGACCTAGGGAGAATATTCTGGGAAAAACAGAGATTTGACTTTCCTCTTCCTTCCTGCTTTATTTTTTATACATCTATTTATTTATTATTCATTATTCATTCATTCATTCATTCATCCATTTATTTATGTATGTAGGTAGGTACTTATTTATTTATTTATTTATTTATTTATTTATTTATTTATTTATTTATTTATTTTTGGTGGTGCTGTTGGGGCCTGGGAATGGGAGCAAAGCCTCCCGTGCTCAGGGCTTACTCCTAGTTCAGCACTCAGGAATTACTCCTGGCAGTGCTGGGGAACATATGGGTTCTGGGGATTGAACCCAGGTTTGCCATATGCAAGAAAAACACCATATCTGGTGGACTATAACTTCAGTCCTCCTGCTCTGATTTTTATGTAATACTGTCCTTTTCTTCTGATTGTCAATTAGAGTTAGGGGCACAGAAACCAAAGAGTTCCAGAATCTTTGACTAAAACCTAGGCATTGTTTTCATCTGCGTATTTCTTGTAAGAAAATCTCTGTGTTTAGAATATCGCTCCTTGGACTAATATTTACAGCTAAAACATTTAAATTAATGGATTCAGCATAAAAAGTTATGCTAAAAAGAAAACCAGAAACAATAAATAACGAATGTTGCTTGAGTCTCTGTATGCCAACCTCTATTACACTCCAGTTCTCATTTATGCCTCACAACAATTCAATACCATATACACTGTCATTATCTTCATTTATCAATAAGGATTTTGAGGTCTAGGAAGGTTAGGGATATGACTAATAAATGGCAGTTGCTTTGGCTCTATCTGTGAACTGTCTGATTCAATAGAATTGATATTTTTGAGATTTTTATAATTCAGATTTTGAATGTCTTGGACTAGAAATTGGATACATAAAATGATCATAGATAAAACTGTCAGTTTTTGACAATCTATCAAAGATGGACAATCTGTCAAAGATTGTTCTTAGGTAATAAAGTCTAGCAAGGAAGCGCAATGGAGTCAAAAAGTTAGCCCAAGTAGTGAAGAACATACCTACTATATCATGGGCCATGAGTTTGGGCTCCAGGACCACAGGTCCTCCACCTGCATAGCACTTCCTAGGGGCCCTTCAGCTTCTCCAGGTACAGCTATGGTGGTCTCACAAGCACTACACAAGAACATCCCTCTAGAAATAAGCCTTATAAAGGAAAGTAAGAAAATGGTCTTCCTGCAGCCTTGCTTATCTAGCCTATGGATTGGATTGTAAATATGATGCAGTGATTATCCAAGATCTTGGCTCTACTGATTTATAGTTGATTTTTTAATCAGAATAGTTTTCTGTGTTCAATAACCCAAAATCAAATAAAGTACAGGTAGAGAACCTTTCATATGTCCAATTTATAAGTCAAAAAATATGTTGGTCTAACATTAAATAACACCAGATTATCTCATGTACAGTTTAATGCAAAGGTTGACAAAATTGACAAA
Organism: Cryptotis parvus; assembly: GCA_021461705.1. NCBI lineage: Eukaryota > Metazoa > Chordata > Mammalia > Eulipotyphla > Soricidae > Cryptotis > Cryptotis parvus. Next base: position 95,247 of record JAJIBD010006394.1, on the reverse strand, counting down.
GCGGATTACCAACACCAGCACATGTTTATAAATAAGAAATACCACCAAAAGAGGAAAGATGCCCACTTGGGAAATATTGATACCCAAAATGATTTTTAATGTGCTTCCAAGCCATCATATACATGTGTGCCAAAATGTAAAGACAAGATACAGAGTCTCATACTGAGCTATGTTCATGCATAGATTTTAATTCATTAGCTAATATATTTGAATCCCGAGAATATAATTTATATGTTGAAGTTGTCTTTTCTTATTAGTGGGTCAGTAGTTAAATTCACTTTCTTTTGATTTTCCCAGTGTATTTGTTTTGAAATTACATTAAAACCCTGACTCATTTGAGTTTATATCTCAAAAATCCATCAGTACTTTGAAAATAATATATGTGTATATACTAGCTTTTAATTCTTTTTCTTAAGCAGTTCCTCTTTTTAAAACTACTTTTTAATTAAAAGGATCAGTTTTCTTTAATTAAAATATAATGTAAAATATAGTACCTCTTGATATTTGGAAGGAAATGTGCCTAATCATAAAAAATAATGATAAAAAGTTATGTTGGAAAGTAAGCTGCTGTAGAAGGCACATTAACTTTTGGCAAAATATTTTAAATACCCTTAAAATGCCAAAATCACTGCATTCTACTTAATCTTTAAATGGCAGTTGCAAAAATACTAAGCATATGTAAGCTCTTAATTTGATTTACCTATTCATATGGGTAAACACAAAATATGATGAGGTCAAATTTGTCCTCGCTTTGCAACTCTAATTCGAAATTTTTTAATTAAAAAAATTGTAATGTACTGTGATTTACAAAGCTGCTGATACTAGAGTTTCAGGCAGTTGGTGTTCTAATTCCAAACCTAATGCCCGTGTTATATTCTGCCTTCACAGTGACCCAAAATTCCCTCCTCTCCCAACCTTGCCTTCTCAACAAACTCATTTAGGGCTGGAATTTTTTGTAATAGAAAAGTTTGTAGGAGAAAAGAAAGCCAGATTCACTGTGATCCTTTGGTTAGTTTTTTATTATGTCAAGTCTACTTTTCCTGGTAAAAAACAAAAAGTGTACAACAGTCTCAGAAATTTGAGGCAAATGCTTGTAAAACAATTTGCTAAGACATCAAACATGCTAAACCTTTCCCATTCACTTCCCTGATATGATCAAACCGCTATCATTTATCCTAGTTATTTGGGGTTTGAATTATTTGAGCTAAAGAAAAGAGCTAATGATGTAAATACCGAAAGGCCAACTTTTTTAGGCTTCCTAGAGTATTCAAAGAATTGTTCCCTATTCTGTACATCCTGGGAAAGTTGAGACCACCACAGTTTCCCAGGTGTTTCTGAAGATGGAGGGGCATGAGAGACGCTTAGAGCACCCAGCCATCTCTCACGTCCAGCCCTGGTTTCTATTCACTGCCTTGCCTCTGTGACCTTTCTTTGTTCATATTCTCAACCCCTGTTCATTTCCCAAGCTCCACTAACAAAAGACTGTTGAGTAAGTAGCCAACTTTTTATTAAACAAAATGTTTGGGGGGGGGGTGGAATATGCCCAGTATAGAAAAGGAAAACCTGAGTTAGAGCAGCAGCCAGGAGCAGGGCCGCAAGTTCTGCATGCAAGGGGTCTGGGTGTCATTCCCAGTATCACACTCTTCCCTTACACTGCCAAGAATAACCTCCAAGCACAGAGCTGGGAACAGCCCCTACACACTGCCAAGTATCACCTGAGTCGCCCCAAAATATCTAAAAGGGGGAAACTTAAAAGCACTTAGTAGAAGATTCCTTATACATTAATTAATTAATTAACTTATTTATTTATTTATTTATTTCTGCTTTTTTGGGTCACACCCGGCAATGCTCAGGGGGTTACCCTGGCTCTTTGCTCAAGAATTACTCCTGGCAGTGCTTGGAGGGACCATATGGGCTGCCAGGGATTGAACCCAGGTAGTCCACTGCAAGGCAAATGCCCTACCCACTGTGCTATTGCTCCGGCCCCAGTAGAAGATTGTTTTAAATGGTGATTATCTTCCCATTTCTGGCTATTTCTCACTGCCATTTCCCTTCTCTGATGTGCTTTTCCTCCCTGTTCTGAATTCCAAGATTGTCTCCAAACACCCAACAGATGAAATGTTCTTAATTACGCACTCAAAGAAAACAACCTTGCATTTTTCTTTCCATTTTTCTTTCTAGACGATGTGTAAGGCCTAAACATCATCTTAAAATACTGATTTATCTATTATGGTATTGACCTAAATAGAAAAAGAATAAAGAGACCTATGCAGAAGCACAGAAATTTGTATTTTTTAGAGCACTTGGAAGCCTTTAAGCCAGTTCCTTCCATGCATCATTTAACACGACCTTCATGACAATCTTGTGGGGCAGTGTCTGTTATTATTTCATTCTACAGCCAGGCAACCATAGCCCACATGCGCCTCCAGTCTCTTGTCTCGGTTCTTTTAATATTTTCTTTAAAATATGGATTTCATATAAACTACAATTAACATTCTGAACTCAAAGGATGAGCTGAGATCTTATCCAATCTAAACCTAGTAAGAGTCCTGTAGATGGGAACTAACTGAGATGATATCTTGTGAGTGTGTGTTTGTGTTTACCTTCCTCTAACCTTCCTTGATTTTATACCTAAAGTGTACTTAGCCTTAGACTATGTATACCAACTGATTAAATACCTGAACTTATCACTCACTCTGTTATTTATTTTTATTGATATGATGTTTATTTATATACATTTTACCCATCTGAAGATTACCACAGCTTTGGTAAGAAATGGACATAATTTACCTTTATATCTGACAGGAACTCATGAATCCTTGTAAACATGCACAATTAATTTACAGTACCTGGCCTGCAATCCCAATAGAGCCCAAGAAGAAGCCAGAACAATCTCCACACCATGATGGCCACCATTTTTAACATCCGGACTCCACAGCTCATCAGAGCTCCAAGAGAAAAGCTGATCTCAAGCCGGGCTCATCAGAGTCCCACCTCATGGAGAAGCCTATTTCAAGCCCAGGTATGCTGAACAAGAGACACAGACATATGGGGCAGAGCTACTACTGGCTCTCCCTGTTGTGCATGGCCGCTTAGTGGCTGCATGGCATGGTTCATCAATAAATGAATGAACTGAGAGCCTACCTACTACCAAGAGTATTCCACCCGCAGGGCAGAGCCTGGCAAGCTACCCGTGTAGTATTCAATATGCCAAGAACAATAACGATGATGGACCTCATTCCCATGACCTGAATGAATGGTTTGAGGCTCTTCATGTTCCTATAGCAAGCAGATGCCCTAGGGCTACACTAGCCTGCAACAGGGATGAATGGAGATGTTACTGGTGCCAGAGCAAATGATGAACAAATGAACAATAGGAAGACAAGTGATACAAGTTTACAGTAATGTCGACACTGTTACTTTCTTCATTTTTGGCAATGCTCAATCATTGGAAGGGTTTGTTCATTACTTTTAAAGTATTTGGTAAAATTTCACATGATTTTGTGGCATGGTGACAGAGAATCGTAAATGCTGTGTGATTTTGTTATTCTTCCAAAATTCCTGAGATCTTGGTATAGCCCAGTGTCTGCATCAGCATGTTTCTGTCAAAGCCACCCAAAGCTATGCCACTTAACCGGGGACTACTTTGCCTTTCCCATTAATTTTCACATTTTCTTCACAGTTAACAATTAATTTTCTATCATTTCTGACTCCTAATATTTACATAAAGTTGCATTTAAGTCTTGAATTCTCTACCAATTATCTAAATTAGCACTTAGAGATCCTCTACATCGGATGTTCTATTATCTGGCTTCTCTCTTCATATTTTATGCTCCTACTATGAATTTCCTCAACTTTTGCTCTTCCTAAAAAGTTTTTTGCTCTTCTTTTTCTTCTTTCACTTTATTAAAGCTTTAACAGTATGACAAGAAATATTTTGACCCTTTTGCATCCCTAAAACCTCATTTCCATTCTCGTGATGTATTAGTAGTTTATATAAGACTAAAATGTGCCATTTGAACTCATTTTGCCTGAGACTTCAATGGCAATGTCCCGTTATCTTTCTCCCAGTACTTACGCTGAGAACTCCAAAGATTCCCAATTCCAACTCTTGTTTGTGACCTGTCTCTGGAGCTTATTGGATCTTTATATTCATAATCTCTAGTTTTAAAAAAAATCCACTCAGTTTTGTCTTGATGTGAATCATCTTATTTGTTGGTAAGGGTGCTTTATAAGGACTTTTAATTTGGGAAGTCATGTGCTCTTCTCACTCTGATTTCCTTAAACTCTGGAAAAGCTAAACAGTGAAATTCCCAAAGACTCTAAAGCCTGACTGCCAGAAATTGATTGCTAGACTTTGTACTTATTAGCAGTGTGATGACATTTTTGTGCATGCCTTTGTTTTCCCATGAGAGACATGGAAGTATAAAAGCATTTAAATCATAGTCTCTTATGAGTATTAAATGATTTAGAATGTATAATGCCAGTGTGACACATTATAAGTGCCAAAAAATTGTTTTTGCATTTACCTAATTAATTTTCACCTCTCCCAGCCAATTCTTTGTCTTTGTTGCAGCACTTCTTGGAAAGTCTCAAGTGCATCTCCTACCTATTATTTTTCCATGTTGCTTCATATTTTATTTTATTTTATTTTAATTTATGGGTCACATCCAATGATGCTCAGGGGTTACTCCTGGCTCTGCACTCAGGAATTCCTCCTGGGGGTGCTTGGGGGACCATATGGGATGCCGGGAATGAACTCTTGGTCAGCGGTGTGCAAGGCAAACACCCCACCCCTTGTACTATCACTCTGGCCCCTTTTTCATATTTTAGCTTCAACTATTTCTCTATAGTGGCACTATCTTCTCAACCTCTGAAGTATTAGTGATTACCACATTTCCTTCAAAGTGTGGAGTCTCTGTTCCTTCTGAATATTGTTTTGTCTTTTTTTTTTTTTCTTCTTTATGTTCCATATGAAAGCCTTTCTTCAAATGCCCAGTCATCCAATCTGGTGGTTTTAAAGACTAGACTGGGAATTATATCTACAAAGAAACCATTGTCAGTAGTGATGTATTATATGCCAAAAAATTTTTTTAAAATGCTTTTAAAAAAAAGAATAAGAATAAAACACTGACGGGAAGATTTGAGCATGAGAGATAGTTATTGAATGTGGGCAGTGCTGCAGGACACTTTGGTTAGAATATTTTGCTAATGAGGAACCAATTTCAGAGGTTTTTTTTTAAAATTATGTCTTTGGGGACAACTATTTCTCCCTGAGATGACTTTCCCAGTGTCCTTCCTACAGAAGAGGGTAAAATCCTGGCTCCCCGTGTGCCAGAGCCAGATGGGCAGGAAGGACAAGATAGTTCAACATCTTTCTCTTAGGTATCCCTGGCCTGGTCAATCCCTGATGCTTGCCTATAAGTTTCCTTATCTCTTATTCACAAGAAATTTTTAGTCTCCATTTTGCAATGGAGGGGCATGATCTGGCAGCTGCAGAGTAAACATGCATTATGTTAAGGCTATGGAATCCACAGGAACCTGGGGCCTTGGGACCTCCATGAGGGGGAGCCACAATCCCCCTCCAATAAAGTTATTTTTAAGCCTTAACACATTACTTCTGGACACGTAAGCTCTGTAATACGGATTGTGTGCCTTAAGAAGGCGCAGTTTTATTCCTAACTCATCATTTTACAGATTATGGGTCATTTGTTTTCCTACAAGTGATTAAAAATGTAAACTCTAGTTGTGGGGAAAAACATTAAAAAAAAAAAGAACCTGATTAAATTCATAGAAGTAGAGAGATACAGAGTCAGAGTGGCAGTTAGTCCAGCATCTAGTAGAGTTGCTAGTCCATGTTTCATGATTCACATTTCTATACTTCCTAGAAATGTGTATTAATAATTCTGATTTGCTTTCCACCCCCAAAAAATTGAATTTGTATTCTGTGTCTTACTACTAAAATTAGTAATCAGTTCACTGAAGAATCACCAGTTTCCTGGTACTAAAAACATGGGGGCGGTTTTAAATCACTTGGCTTGATAACTTGACATCCCATTATTCATCAATTTGCTCGAGCGGGTGCCAGTAATATTTCCATTTGACCCTGTCACGTGCCAGTGTAGAACAATGGCATCTGGTTGCTTCAGGAATACAAAGAGCCTCAAACCGTTCGCTCAGGATCTTGATGAAGAAGTCTGACCATCAGTAGGTGGGTGGCCACGTGATCTTTTGACATCCCGTGGGATCCAGTTGGTAATGGCTCTAAGACAGCGGTTGTCTCCAAATCGCATTACATGTCCAGCCCATCCGATTTTCCAAGCCTTGGCAAACGAGACAGAGTCCCTGACTCTGGAACAGCAACGGAGGTCGGAGCTCCAGATTCCTTCTTTCACTTGAGTGAGGCATGATATTCCTCTTTCTATTTCTATTCCTCTTTGGGAGACGCGAATAGCATTCTCATCCTGCTTTCATAGGGCTCCAGGTCTCTGAGGCATATGTTAATGCAGGGAGAACGGTGGCATTGAAGAGATGTGCCCGGAGCTGGAGGTTCTTTATCTTTTTTAGCTATTTCTTCGATGTTTTGAAGGCATTCCATGCCGCTCTCTTCCTCCTGCGCATCTCAGGTTTTAGGTCGTTCATCATGTTAACTTCTTGACCTAGGTACACATAACTGCTGCATTCAGAGATGTTTGTTCCTTTGAGAGTGAATGGGGCCTCTGGAACTAGTTCATTTTTCACGAACATAGTTTTTGCTGAGATTCAGCTGTAGACCTATCTTTCCACATTCTTGGTCAATGTCAGCCAGCATTTGTGCTGCTGGCTAATGTTTGGTGTTATTAGAATGATGTAATCAGTTTAGCGGAGGTGGTTTAGTTGCCGACTGTCTATCTTCACTCCCATTCCTTCCATTCTAATTGTCGCACGATGTTCTCAGAGTGGCGCTGAAGAGTTTTGGTGAGATGGTATCACCCTGCTGAAATCCTCTTTTGACATTGATGACCACTTCTTTGTAGAATGGTGAGATCCTGGTGGTGACTCTGTAATACAGTTCACGAGGGATCTTGATGTATTGGGTTTGAACGCCCTGTTTGGCTAGGGCTTCGATGACCACTTCAGTCTCCACAGAATCAAAGGTTTTCTTTAAATCAATGAACTTGAAACAGAATGGCATCCTGACTCCCTACAAACATCAATGAGCTTGGTTACCGTGTGGATATGGTCGATTGTGCTGAATCCTTTTGGAAGCCAGCTTGCTCGCATGGTTGCCCCTTCATCTAATGTTCTGCCAATCCTGTTCAGGATGACTCGAGTGAACAGCTTGTAGATGACAGACAACAGGCAGATGGGGGCGAGTAGTTGCCAATGTCGTGGATGTCTCCCTCCTTGAACAGTAGGAACTGTCTTGCTGGTTTTCCAATGGAGGGCACCTTGCATTTGGACAGGAAGCGTGTTAAGAGCCGAGCCAGTGTATTGATGAAATACACAGAGAAAAAACACCACAAAAGATGCCTGTCCCAATATCAGACCTGAACCCATAAAGTACGTTGAAAAAATATAGGAAAAACCCTTGGGTAGATATTTAGGCATGGAATCATTGTGTATTCCATAGTATGAAAAGTCACGATCCGATTTCCCGTGATCATCTATTGCTAGAGCGGGCACCAGTATCTCATATGCTGCTCATGCCAGTAAGCCGGGGCTCAGCTTGCTACGGAACATAGAGCTCAAACATATAGGTCGGGAATGACCTAATATAATTGTTACTGAATTTGGCATATCATATACAACACGAGAAGCTTGCCAGGCTTGTCGAGCGGGAGGAAAACTCCATGAAATATGTATGATGAAATATGTATGATACAAAATGTATCTATGAGTGTTCTATATCTAACTTTTAAAAAATTATTATAAAAATAAAAATTAAAATATTGTATCCTAGGCAATGCTTTTTAATAGTGCTAAAGTTTATAGCACTGGCACATCCAAAACAGCAAGAACAACCGGTGCTGGTGTGGGTGTGGAGAAAAAAGGGACTCTCATCCTCTGTTGGTGGGAGTGCCGTTTGGTCCAGCCCTTTTGGAAAACAATATGAACATTCCTCCATAAACTAGATATTGAGCTCCCATTTGATCCAGCAATACATCTTCTGGGAATATACCCTTGAGACCCAAAAACACATGGCAGAAACACTATCTGTACTTCGTTATTCATCGCTGCACTATTCATGATAGCTAGAATCTGGAATCAACCTAAGTACCCGAGAACAGAGGACCGGCTAAAGAAACTGTGGTTCATCTACACTATGGAATACTATGCAGCTGTCAGAAAAGATGAAATTATGAAATTTACCTGCAAATGGATGGACATGGAGACTATCATGCTGAGTGAAATTAGTCAGAGGGAAAAGGACAGATATAGAATGACTGCATTCATTAATAGGATATAAATAGGTACCAGTGTTTTACTAAATGTGGGAAATGGTAATGGCAGATTAAAACTCACAAAGAGACTTAAGTGAGTGATAAACTCTAAATATCTGCAGGGCTTCCCACAATGTGTAAAATAAGAGGGAGAGAGATGCAGAGACAGAGAGAGAGAGAGAGAGAGAAAGAGAGGATACTTGGGGTACCTGCTACTGAGGCAGCCTGGGGGTGGCGCGGAGGGGTGGGGTGCATTGGTGGTGGAAATGGGGCACTGGTGGAGGGAGGGGTGCTGGAATACTGTATTATCAAGAACCAATTGTGAACACCTTTGTGATTGTATGTCTCATGGTCGTATAATAAAAAATTTAAAAAATAATTTATAGAAATATTTGATGTTTACCTCAATACTCTTATTCTAGAAAAAATGAATTCTAAATACAAAGAACAGTTGTTGGACTTATCTAAACAACTCATGTGAAGATAAGGCTATCTATCTCCATTTATTCTTCTTTATACAAATACCAGTGAAAATATGCACTATTGAATTTAGTAAATAGTCTCGGGGGGGGGAGGGTGAAAGCAGCAGTCAGAGGACCTCTGGGTCCCAGCCATACCAGCCCAGCACTGGCAGGACGGAGTAACGCTGAGGCTACCAGGCAAGCAGCTAGTGCTTCAGAAACCATATAGCGTCAGGAATCAAACCCAGAGCCTTGGTAGACCCGTGCACATGCCTCAGTCCTTAGGTTAAATTTTTTCTATAACTCTTCATTAAAATTTTGGTGACTGCATTTTCCTTTTCCTATAGCGGTTGTCAAAATAACCTAACATGAAATTATTTAATTCAGATTTATTACTCAACTGCAGAGACACATTCCTCACATTAAATTGGGATAACGAGGCTAGATAATATCTATCCTCCTAAATACAAATTTTTGCTCTAATTTATACAGTATTTTAAACATTCAGAAATCCTTATGCCTGTAATATAATTCTAACTTATGATGAGAAAATTATCCTTAGTTATATAGTAGTACAAATGTATGGCTTTCGTGGTAGGACAAAAAAGAAGTAAAGATCATGACTGCTTGCTTGCCAGAATAAATTTAAATTTGCTGTCATGAAGGTTCAGTTTTTTAGAACCTGACCCTTGATATATACAACCACCATATACAACACACATTAAACAATTAAGTTAGAATACATGTCATTGCCCATGTAGCAGCATCTCAGCATACATTGTATTTATCTAATTGCTTTAGACTTTCAATAGTCATAATGCATGCTAACATCTTTTCTCATCTGCCTCCTTTTCTCTTCATGTTCCTGGTTCATTTCAAGTTGTACATTTATAAGTGGTGATAATATCCCCTAACCAGGATCTGAATCATTTAAACTTTTACCAAATGTTACCATACAAAATATTGTATGAGTTTTCATTTTAACAATCTGAAAGAATAGGACTAAATCTTTAATAAAAATTGGAGATGGGGTGTGGTAGACAATTTAGCAACTTCTCCCCATCCCTAAAAGTAGAAACTATAATTTCCCAATAAGGACAGATTAGAAACAGCAGTGGTGTTCACTTAGAATTAAAATATAATTAGCTACCTAGTTATATTTGCTTTGCTTATCAAGCAGTTGTAACTTTGATTTGATTTAACCCTCTAACATGTATCAAACACTTTTATTTTCTCCTCTGCCTCCCTTCATACTTTTTGTATAAAACAAAGGACCATAATAATAACACATAATAACACAAGTATACATGAGGGGTTACTTTATATTTTATAAAATAAATAAATAAATAAATAATTCAACTTGGTTTCTGGTGTGCTAAGGTTACGTTCATTTCCACTTTCATAATTATTATTAGAAATAAGTGGCAGGTTTCTGAATACCATGAACATATGGAGACCCCTCCCTGTCTCAGGCACTATGAACCTCATCACCAAGAGCTCTTTAGCAGTTACCACTATGTCAATCACTCTTCAGCTTCTGGAACAGGAGCAAAGTGAACATACACCTCCCTGTTCAGCAGAGCTGCTATTGTATACACATTATTTAACACAAGAAAAAAATTACTGGGATTGGTAAGGACATGTTTTTCCACTTTACATTGGCTTTTCTATCTCTCTAAAGAAATAAATTGATTAAAATACATATTATTTTCAAAAACCTTTTCAAAAGCTGTCATTTTTTGCAAATGCCACTTGTAGAAAGTGTTTGTGCAGGAGAATGTGCCCCTTCCCATATGTTTTAAGTTAGCTGGCAAAGTAAAGCCCAAAAGGGTATTTTGAAAGTATGGTGTGAATGCCTTCTCTTTTTGGTTATTTATAGCTGTCCAGGGCTATCGGTGTTTTTATCTTTAAATTATTAGAGCAATTACAGGGCAGGGGTGCACACTGAGCTTGAGAGCATGATTAAAACTCATTCATACAGTGAACACTATATATAAAAAACAGCTCCCCTGAAAAAGAAGTTGTTTTTCTAGATCTTATCCCTGAGAAATGCCCTTTCTCTTTTCCTATCACTTTGATTGCTTCAAATTTTTTGAAAATAAAGTTAGAACTCAAATAAAAGATGCAAATATTATAAGGAAGAGATTGGCTTTGCTTGTGGTTTTGTTGTTTATATAATAGATTCCTTACCCGCCAAAGCAAGTTAAAATAACAGGAAACATTTAAATTAGGCAAGCATACTAGTTTTTAAAAAGAAATAATTAACCTTACTGTACATTCTAAAAAAAATAACTTAATATTGTACTGAAAGAAAAGATCAAATTTGTAGGTGAAATAATAATAAATCAAGTGACAATGACATACAAAATGTTACAAAAGATGTCAATACATGTCAATAACATTTTTGATCCAGAAATCTGATTGCAATATTATCAAATATCAATACTTTCATTGTGAATTCGGTGTAGTTCCAATTTAAAAACCTTGAAATGTAAAAAAATAATTTAAACATTTTAAGAATATTTTTCTCACTCTGGAGCAGCTTAGGTTTTTTTTCTTGAACATGTATGTATTCAATTATTTCTCTTCTCCCACATGTCTCTAAGAAAATTTCTTTTAATAAAAACTATTTTGCTGCTAACAATTGTCAAAGGGTACTAATGCCAACCTAGAACTGAGCATTAAATAGAGGCAAAAAGATACACATGACAACCCTTTAATGTATATTCTGTAGTCCATAGTCTGGAAGGGAAGGAAAAGAGAAAGAGAGAGAAAGGGAAAAGAAATAAACAACCTGCCATGGAGGAGGGCTGGGGGAGGGGGAGGGAACCGAGGACGTTGGTGGTGGAGATGGGCACTGGTGGCGGGATGGGTGCTGGAACACTGTATGACCAAAACCCAAATATGAACTTTTTAATTGTATATCTTTGTAATTGTAAAAATAAAAAATTAAGAAAAACTATTTTTGCAAAACAAACAAATTTTTGTGGAAGATAATTGGAGACATCAGATATATTGAGAAAAAATAGAAAGAAGTAACAAAAATGTGGCTGTCCAACTAAACACTAAAACAAATTACAGTATTATGATACTAAATAAGAATCAAGATCAAAGTAGCAGACCATAAAATTTAAGAGTAGATGTAGTTGCATTTGATAATTTGATATAATCTGTGGAGAAAATGCTGGTTAGTCAATAAATAGTGTTGGTACAAGTGGTTAGCCACTTATAAAACAACTAATTCATTAAGCGAGAATAAATTCCAGATGGATTTTTAAAAATTTAGCCAAAAAATATAAAAGTCGTTTAGAAAAAGTAAAGATTGCTATTTCAAATAAAACTGGCATAGGAAAGACATTTTGAAAAGGACACAGATCGTGAATTCTCATATGAAAACTCATAATTTTGACAACATAAGATGACAATTCTCTATTTAAAAACTTCAAAAAAAAGGTAAAAGATGGGGGAAAGTAAACTCTAAAATGTGGCAGACAAATAATTTTAAATGCACATCTTTACCAATCTGACTTTGATGATACATTAAGAACAAAGAAAATTCAATCAAAGAATGGGCAAAAGACTCTGACTGACCTTGATGATGAAGGACAACCCAATAGTTCCATTATTAAAAGATGCTCCACATCATCATTTTACTTACTTATTTTCTGTTGGAGATTGTGTTGGGCCATACCTAGCAGTTCTCAGGGGCTGTTCCAGGCAGTGTGGTAAGGAGTGATCTCTGATGTTCTCAGGGAACCATACGTGGTGGTGGGATGGAACTGTGGTGTGCCTGCATGCAAGAAAAGAGTCTTAGTACCTGTATCACCTCACCAGCTCTCAGCTTCATAATTCTAAAGAATGCAATATAAAATATTAAACAAATCTATAAACTGCATTAGCAAAGATCGCCATTTAATCATATTCACAATCACGATCTTCCGTTCATCATCTATTTGCTAGAGCGGGCACCAGTAATATCTCCATATGTCCTGTCTCATGCTAGTAGAACCCAAAGGCATCCTCTTGCTCCAGGAACATAAAGAGCCTCAAACCATTATATTAGGTCATGGAAATACCTAATATAAATGTTACTGGTATTTGGCATATCAAATACAACACGAGCAGCTTGCCAGGCTTGCCATGCAGGTGGCATTAATCATATTAATCAATTTTATATGTCAGCCACATGCAAAGATGAAGAATAATCACTTCACTTGATCACTTGACATCCTGTTATTCATTGATTTGCTCGGGCGGGCGCCAGTAATGTTTCCACTTGTGCCTGTCACGTGCCAGTGTAGCCTAATGGCATCTGCTTGCTCCAGGAATACGAAGAGCCTCAAACCGTTCATTCAAGATCTTGATGAAGAAATCTGACCATCTTGTAGGTGGGCGGCCATGTGATCTTTTGACGTCCCATGGGATCCAGTCAGTAACGGCTCTAGTCCAGTGGTCGTCTCAAAGTCGCATTACATGTGCAACCCATCTGACTTTTGACACCTTGGCAAACGAGAGACAGCGTCCCTGACTTTTGATTGTCAATAGAGGTCAGAACTGTGAATTCCTTTTCTCACTTGAGTGAGGCGTGATATTCCAAGCATAGCTCTTTTTTTTTAATTTTTTTTTACAATTACAAAGATATACAATTAAAAAGTTCATATTGGGTTTGGTCATACAGTGTAGCAGCTCCATCCCGCCACCAGTGCCCATCCCCCACAAGTCCCGTCCTCCCCTCCCCCAGCCCTCCTCCAGGGTTCTTTATTTCTTTCCATTTCTTCTTTCTCTTTTCCCCCAGACTATGGGATTACAGAACATACTTAAAGGGTTGTCGTGTATCTTTTGCCTCTATTTAACCAAGCATAGCTCTTTTATTTCCTCTCTTTGGAAGACCGGAATAGAGTTCTCATCCTGCTTTCCTAGGGCCCAGGTTTCTGAGGTGTATGATAATGCAGGGAAAATAGCGGAGTTGAAGAGATGTGCCCAGAGCTGAAGGTTCTTTGTCCTTTTTTAGTTATTTCTTCGACGTTCTTGAAGGCGTTCCATGCTATTCTCTTCCTCCTGCGCAGCTCAGGTGCTAGGTTGTTCATCGTGTTGAGTTCTCGACCTAGGTACACATAACTGCTGTATTCAGAGATGTTTGTTTCGTTGAGAGTGAATGGAGCATCTGAACTAGTTCGTTTTTCATGAACATTGTTTTGTTGAGATTTAGCTGTAGACCTACCTTTCCATGTTCTCGGTCGAAGTCAGCCAGCATTTATGCCGCTTGGCTAATGTTTGGTGTTATTAAAACAATGTCATCAGTGAAGCGGAGGTGGTGTAATTGCTGACTGTCTATCTTCATTCCCATTCCTTCCATTGTCTTAACAACTACATTCTCATCATTTAATCAAATATGTACTTGCATAATCAAATAAACATTCATGAGGAAACTATGTTAACAAGTTTTAGTCATGCTGGTTATTAGATCATAAAAAAAAATTCTGTGAATCATTGTTACATTAAGTTCCTGAAGTTTCTCTCCAAATACCTCACCCCTTCAGTAGATGTCTCTTTTAAAAGCTGGATTTGCAAGGATTAATTCCTGGTCATTAAGTGTTGCTAGATTCTCCCTTCAGCACTGAAGTGAGGACCCAATTTAATTGGTCACCATCTAGCATCCAATCCCATATGTATTGTTCATTATTTTCAATATCAGTTTTTGTGAATAAAGTTGGTCACTACAATTTGTTTAGAACTATATAAACACCCATTAGTCAAAAACCAGTTATATAATGGTTGGTATATAAAGTTATATATATTGATACAATGATAAAACTTATATTATTCACTTCTTATCAAGTCATGTCCAACATTATGTTGTGATTTTGACATTGTTAAAGACTTTATAACAAGAATGATCTTTTATAGGCTCTTAAAAGTCAGACAGAATGCACACCACCGAATGAACTGGTTTTTAACAATTTGTGTAGACTATGACAAGGGTAGTTGGAAACAATCAACTGGATAAGAACTGGTGCTGAAAATAGGTAAAGGAATGAACATGATAACCTCATAGTATCTGTACTGCAAACCATAATTCCTAAAAAGGAAAGAGAGAGAATGAGAGAGAGAGAGAGAGTGCATAGGTGCCTGACATAGAAACAGGCGAGGAGGTGACAGGAGGGGATTTGTTGGTGGGAAATGCACACTGGTGGAGGGATGGGTGTAGGAACTTTTGCATGTCTGAAACCCGATAATAATAGCTCTCTAACTTTGCTTCTCTAAGACCCTGTCCTCTCCACAAACCTTGTTCTCTACAAAGATCCTGTCCACTACACAGACTCTCACCTCTACACAGACTGTCCTCTTCAGATTTTTTAATATTATTATTATTGAATCACTGTGAGAGAGCACAGGGTCTTGGAGTGGTCGGGTCTGTAGAGAGGGCAGGGTCTAAAGTGAGAGGCAGGGTCTGAGGAGTGGATAGGTGTTGCAGGACTCCTCTAAGAGCCTCTGCATCTGCTCTGAATTGCGCCTGCAAATCACTCCGTTAGATAAGGGGGGTAGTCTAAATGTGGCAGTTTATCTGACCATGTATTCTGTACTAGCTGGTATAAATATTCTCTCATGCTACCACAATCATAGTAGGACTAGCTAGATCTTACCAGCATATTTGCCTGGCCACGTTGGATCCCTAAAAATAGACCAGAGAAATGTGTTTGCCTCCAAGCAAGCAAGCATGGCTCCCTGATAACTCAAAGGCAACTAAAATACAAAACTACCATGAAGTAGACGAGACTTGTGAAGGCTTGGAGAAATATTTAACTGATACTAGTATTAGACTTTGGTACAGAGACATGCCATCTCAGAAACCCCCTTTCTCTACCCTATAAAAGGCTTTTCCAGGCAGATCTTGGCTCAAGACATTAGCATATAAAAGGGCCTAGGTGAGGTGCTGGGAGAAATTACCTGAGGGCATTTGACCCTCCCCTGCTTTCCATAATAGGGAGGGAGGTCTGAGTTGCAGGGGTATAAAACTAGCCTGCTTCCTCTCTTGTGCTCTGTTTTGGGCTCTGTCTTTGTGAGCTTGCACCCTTCTTGGGAGTCTTGTCTTTGTCTTCTCTTTACAGGGCCTTTACATGTGGTGGCGGCCATTTTGGCCTACATGTGGCTGGGGTTCTAGCCAGGAATCCTAAGCACAGGGTTTTTCCTATTGTGGATTTGTATGCCTGAATCTGTGATAAGTAAAGCCTTTTAAAAACTGCATAGGATTCCTGAGTCTTCATCCATTCCCGCTCGGCTTCAGAGGTAGAAGGGAACTCGCTTCCCGGCACTGTTGGGGACCCTGGCAGCATCCCTGACAGGTTCTGTGGAGAGGACAGGGGTGTGTGGAGAGGACAGGATCTGTGAACAGATCTGCTACCTTTCACTCACACATCTCTATAGCTCTACACTGTTTCTTGTTACTTCTTAAAAAAAGGAACCATATTGTTCATAAAATACAAATTTTTTAAATTTTTTATTTTATTCCTGCTTTTAAGAGGCATACCCTGAAGAATGGGGATGAACACTGCAAGGCTTCTTCCAATGATGACGCTCAGCCCAGTAGTGTGGACCTGACAGCTCAGTTATCTGGCCAGTGTTGCTCAGGGACCCGCCAAGACTATCTGAGCAGTATCTGGGAGACCCCAGGGCAATACTTTGCAGTACTTAGAGAATAAGGAGGTGCCAGATTGAAACCAGGGCATTGGACATGTCCGGTATGAGTTTTGCCACTTTACCCCTCTCACCCAAAGATAAAAGATTATTTTTCACATGAAATTTTACCTTATCACTGATGATATCTTGAGTCCTCTTAATCATACTTCTATTTTCTTCTTTTGTTTCATTTTACTGTTCTGGGAATTAAACATATGATCTTATCAGTGCAAGGCACTTGCTCTGTCTCTGAGTCAAACATGCAGCCTTTCATCAGGATTCTGACATTACGCCAATCTAGTGATGTCTATGAAACATTTCATAAAGTATTTTTATATTCTTAAAGTAAAATACATCAAAGTGAAAAGTAAACTAATAACATTGTGGCACAATTATTAAAATAAAAACACACTATGTATAAAGTAATAGAAATACTTCATTTATTGATTACAATATCCAAGAACAGGCCTAACAACTACTGTAATTTCAAAGACATTGTTTGCATAAGGAGCAGTTTGTTATATCTACAGTCATCAGAATATAATTAAGATATTTGTTCTACTCAAGACACAATTAAAACTTCTTATTCCAGATACTGCTAACACTATATCACTTGTCATTTTAATACATAGGTAGAGGAAGTGCCAAATATTGGTTTATAATGAATAAAATATATATCTTTTTCATGTAGAGATCTCTGAATCTCTCTGAACTTCATTCAAGAACCTCTTATAAAACTGTGGATTAAAAACTATGAAATTCTAACTTTGGTGATGGGTATGATTTAGTAACATTATACTCCCTATACACAGAGACAAAGATCTCTGAACCATTATATTATCACAATACAATGGATTATAAACATAGTATAAAATTTACCGTTTTAACCCACAATAAAATTTGAAACACGAGTCACAAGCTCAAAAATGGAAAGCTACTAAACAAATTCCAAGACAGTAGCAACACTAAATAAAAACACCTGCCTGTCATATGCATTTGAAAATATTAATCTCTCAATTGGCAAAGCTCTCATGTCATTCTAATCTATGTTGGTACCCATGTCTAAGAGCAGGCACCAGTAACATTTCCATTGGACCCTATCACGTGCCAATGTAGCCCAATGGCATCTGATTGATTCAGGAATATGAAGAGCCTCAAACCATTCCCTTCAGGGTCTTGACAAGGAAGTCTGACCATCTTGTAGGTGGGCGGCCACATGATCTTTTGACATCCTGTGGGATCCAGTCGGTAATGGCTCTAAGCCAGCGGTTGTCTTCAAATCGCATTACATGTCCAGTCCATCTGATTTTCGATGCCTTGGCAAATGAGACAGCGTCCCTGATTCTGGAATAGCGACGGAGGTCAGAACTCCGGATTCCTTCTCTCACTTGAGTGAGGCATGATATTCCAAGCATAGCTCTTTTAATTCCTCTCTGGGAGACCCGAATAGCATTCTCATCCTGCTTTCATAGGGCCCAGGTCTCTGAGGCATATGTTAATGCAGGGAGAATGGAGCCGGAGGTTCTTTGTCCTTTTAGCTATTTCTTCATTGCCTTTGAAGGCATTCCATCCCGCTCTCTTCCTCCTGCGCAGCTCAGGTTTTAGGTCATTCATCATGTTGATTTCTCGACCTAGGTACACATAACTGCTGCATTCAGAGATGTTTGTTCCATTGAGAGTGAATGGGGCATCAGGAACTAGTTCATTTTTCATGAACATAGTTTTCTTCAGATTTAGCTGTAGACCTATCTTTCCACATTCTCAGTCAAAGTCAGCCAGCATTTGTGCCTCTTGGCTAATGTTTGGTGTTATTAGAACGATGTCATCGGCTAAGCGGAGGTGGCGTAGTTGCCAACCATCTGTCTTCACTCCCATTCCTTCCCATTCTAGTTGTTGCATGATGTTCTCGGGGTGGCGCTGAAGAGTTTTGGTGAAATGGTATCACCCTGTCGAACCCCTTTTTCACATTAATGATCACTTCTTTGTAGAATGGTGAGATCCTGGTGGTGAATCCGTAATACAGCTCACGAAGGATCTTGATGTATTGGGTTTGAACACCCTGTTTGGCTAGGGCTTTGATGACTGCTTCAGTCTCCACAGAATCAAAGGCTTTCTGTAAATCAATGAACGTGAGACAGAGCAACATCTTGTACTCCCTACAAACCTCAATGAGCTTGGTTACTGTGTGGATATGGTCGATTGTGCTGAATCCTTTCCGGAAGCCAGCTTGCTCGCATGGTTGTCCTTCATCTAGTGTCCCATGTCTAAAGTAATCCATTTAAGATGGTGAGAGAATTAAGTTGCTAAAATAGTGGTCCCCCACAGCTCAATTTTTATTTGATATGAAGTAAATTTAATTTCTCAAAGTATTGCACATCACAATATGTCTTTTTATTTTTGACGTTCCCATTCACTTCACTGTCTGGGCAATGTCTTTCCTTTCTTTCTACGTTTTCTTTTCACTCTTGCATCCTCCTTCCACCTGCTCTCATCTCTTGTCAAATATTGCTAGTCAGAAAATATTTTAATTTGTGTTTTAGCTTATTTTCACTCTAGCTCCTAATGTTGGTTTCAGTGATGGCTACAATTAGCGCCTTATAAATCAAGATGCTAATCCTTATCCATGTTATCTGAGTTAGAATTTCAGTAATCGAGGTGGATTTGCAGTGATCCCTTACAATAGGATGCTCGCTGTGACATATGATAGAAAGGGTCAAAGTGAGTTGGATTTGTTAATTATAGCATCAAAAGTTATAGAATAGGTCAACTTTAATGGCCCTACATAGGAACCTTAGATCATTCATGTACTTAAACAGAATGTTTTCTTTCTTATAATTCTCTGAATGTTTTTACTGAAGTAACACTGCCTTATAAATGTTTCAAGAGCACATCATTAAAAAAGTAACATCTGCATATTCTCCATAAAGTTTACCAGTAAAAGTCTAACTCTATCTGTCACCATACAGCTAACCCTTTTTACCCGGCTTACCCACATCCCCTTCCCCTGCCCTTCTAGTAACCACTAATAGGTCTCACAGTCTAAATGTTTATTTTTGTCTTATTTATTTAATTCTAATTTTTGTTTCTCTCTCTACACAACTTATGAGTGAAATCATATGATGTTTGTCTTTCTCCATAAGACTTAGGTAATACCAAGTATAATACCCTCTAGTTCTATCTGTGTTGTTATTGGCAAGATTTCTTTTTTTTTTTTTTTTTGTAACTGAGCAGTATTCCATTGTATACATTTACCACATTTTATTTATCCAATCATTTGTCAAGGAGAATTACATTGCTTTCAGGGACTTAAATTTTTTTTATATGACTGAGGACATTTAGTTAAACCACTGAATAAAATGTCCATTCAAGACCTAATCCAGTGAATAGAAAGAATGATTTTTAAAGGTGACAATAACGTGCAAAATCATAAATTAAACAAGAATCCCCTATTCTAAGTGGAATAAAAATGCCCTAAAAATCTTTTGAGAGTAGACATGTTAACAATGATCACAAATATTTCCCTTCATCTTTATGACCATCATATCTTCTCTGTAGACAGTCTACTTCAGGAGCAGATCATGCAATGAACAGATTGAAAACAGTGATCTAGGAGTATTATATTCATCATTAGAAATTAATAAAATAAATTTTGAGTATTTCATTATTCATTTGTGAAGCTTGCTATTAGGAGGTAAGCCAAGTCTATTTTTTTCCTCCAGTCTTGTCCTTATATTCTGAAAAAAAAATTCCTAGACTAACTTACTGGAAAGAGTGTGTTGAAATTTTTATTGGTCTACTTGATGTCTTCATTTGTATTTTTGACGCCTTCATTTTTTATGTCTATAATGTCTTCAAATATCTATTTCAAGGTGTCTCTGTTACACATAAATACTTATGTATAGAGATTATTGACGTTCATAAAGATTGAATTACAGTATTCTTAACTGGAAATATTTTGCACTCAGTATTTTGAAGGTTAATTACATTATATTTTAGTCTGCAGTACTACTTGACAATTTAATGCCAATCTGATGTCTGATCACTTTTCTAGCCACTGCATGTTGATTCAATAGCTGTTAAAGAGAAGTGTTTTATTTTAAGCCCTAACTTATTAATTAGGGAGAATTTAGATTTGGAGAAACTGAAAAAATTGCTCAGTCCCAGAACTAGGAAATGCCTCTAGCCAGATTCAAACAACCTAAATCTATTGATATTATACTATAACCATTAATTCCTTAAAGTTTTTAGGGACCTGAGAATTCAATCAGCCCAATCTCTTGGTCCAGAGTTAAACTTGCTTTTAATTTTCTCTTTTTTAAATTTTTAAATGTAATTGTTTCTCTGAGTATTTTCTCATTCATGAAAAAAGTTACAAATTACCTTTTATGAAACGAATTCCAAATTATGACAAAATAATTTACCATTTCCTTAAGTAGTTCCTCTGACAACTAAATTATTCAGGTCTGTATAAACAAATATAAATAATCCAAATTCAAGTTTCACTAATATTTCAAAATATTAGCCAATTATGCTTAACACAAATAGTCATTCTATTCCAGACAAATTTTCCTTAAAACATTATACCCTCATTACTTCTCACACAGATAACCTCACACAGATAACCTTCTGATTTTAATATGCTCCACATATTAGATGCTCCACATATTAGATGACTAACATCTAAAAAAATCCCTCTTTTGTCATTTGTCTTCTAAGAAATGTGCCTTGTCTTTTATGAGGTGTGCTAAGTGTGTCTTCCATTTCTCTGAACTATTTATATCAATTTGTGATTACTACTCCAAAGAAATTACTCCACAGAACAATGGTTGAGTGTGACTGCTATATTAATACATAAAGGAGTTTTAATTTGAGCTCAGTGTGATTCAGTCCTTTTGCAGATGGAAAAGCACTCAGGCGGGGTGTATGCTTAAATAATTAGCTGACTACATTTTCCTAGAGGCAGTAATATCACCAAATTATAATCATTAAATTCTCATACTATATAAAACAAATAGAACTGAAGTACCTTCCTTTATAATTCTTAGGTCATAGAATAGTCAAAAGCATAGTCACAGATGATAGAATATATAAAACATCTAATGTTCAAGGTGCATGTGAAATAACGTGTAAATTCAAACATAACAGATGGTATCTAATTATCTTTTTACCACCTTAGCAACAGAATTCTTATAACTTCTTATACTTGCTTCACTCTAGACACTGAAACACTTAAAAGTATGAAAGAATTGAGACTTCCATATTCCCCAATGTAAAGTGCCAGTGTCTTTCCTCTAAGTTCCCATGCCCAGAAACCATTAAAAGGAAATATATTAAAATAAAACAAGTATAAAATATCATTCATACATTTAGTCTCTCCTCCCTGGTATTCAGATGAAAAATTATTCTAAAATTTGATACCTCTGAGGAAATATGTATTGGTAAATCACACCCCAAAAGTATATTTCATGGGATAAAAACAGAGATTATAGGTAAGTAATAAGTTGTGAGACAGTTCTTGAAACAAATTGCTTCAAATATAGGGTTCTTTTCTTATTACATTAATTGTGAATATTTTAATATGGTATAATATATTGACTATAATCTCTGTGAGAGGAATATAAATGGTCCCAAGACCTGGGAACTTAGTATAAAAGAACTGGGAAACTTAGTATAAAAGAAGTTATCTTTTATGGTCAGAGCAATAGTACAGTGGGTAGGGTGTTTTTCTTGCATGCGGCCAACCCGGGTTTGATTCCCACCATCCCATATGGTCCCCAAGCACTGTGAGGAGTAATTCCTGAGTGCAGAACCAGGAGTTAACTCCTGAGTAGAGCTGGGTGTGACCCAAAGCCTCCCTGCCCACCCTGAAAAAAAGAAGTCATCTTCTTATCTAAAGATCAAGTGTTACATTTTGTCTGTTTTGGGGAGCAATAACCAGTGATTCTTGGGGACGGTGCCCAGGTCTGCTGTTTGGAAAGCAGGTACTTCAGCCTTGTGAGCCATCTCCCCAGTGTTCAAGTTGAACCTTTTGGCAAACAAAATTTTACTTTCATATTACGACTGCCCCTCGAGATATTTCAGGTGTGGCTGAGGTGCTCAGTTGCGTAAATTGGTGGCAGACAGGAGACAGACTTGTCTACACCCAGAGCTCTGCCCCATGGTCCCTGGATGGTTGATGGTCTGACATAGAAAAAGACTGCCCCCCGGATGAACCCAGAGCCATGGCAGAACCTGGCAAGCTACCCGTGGTGTATTTGATATGCCCAAAACAGTAACAATAATGGATCTCATTCTCAACGAATGAAGATGTTACTGGTTCCCACTCAAGCAAATAGACGAACGACAGGAAGACAAGTGACAAGTGACAAAATGTAATTTAAATGCATAGCCTCAGGTTTGATGGGGAATAGGAAACTTACGGTTGATTATAAGCCCATCTTATAAGCAAAGTGCCAAATAAGAGTTCAAGCCACCACATCTAAGTCTGAATACCTGATCTCTAAAAGTACTGGACTTACAGAGAATGCATTTCTAGAAAAAAAGAATTATGAAACCAAACTGTAAACTTTGTATTAAAGTACTCTGCTTGATACAAAGGACCCAGATGGAATAAGACAATGCTGTTTCTCAAGTGACCAATTTTATAATGAGCCATTATTTAAGGTTTTTGCTGTGAGTTAGCTCTTCCCTCCACCCACCGTCCCTCCCCTTTGCCACTGTTGCTACTGCAGGTTTGGTTGTATGCTTTCAGGGGGTTGCACACATTAGCTATGGTGCTTGCACATGTGCACATTGAGTAAGGGGTGGGGCCCACTGGTCAAAAGGTTCTCATGCCTCCTGGTTGTAGTATTTGCCAACAGTTTCTGTGCTACTTATTCACATGCTTGCCTGGGTTTGGACTCCTGGATGCTGTGATCATGCGTCTTTAACTGCACTGGATTCTGGAGGTCTCACAAGTTAGTGATGGTGTGTGTGTACACCTATCTATGGCACAGTGTTGTAGTGCCCAGAACTAGACAGCGGAACCAAGACTATCCTAGACATATATGGAGACTGTCCTCTCATCCAACCCCAACCTCCCAGGTGCTCTCTGAGTCAGTTCTTACACTGGTGTACACCAACTTATACTTTCCACCAGCAAGTTGTTACTATCTCCATAGAACTGAAAATACCAAGAGGAGATATGGGTTCTCTGTCCTGATCATTTGAAGTGGATTCAATATCCAAACACAGTTGTTTATGTTGCTCAAGAAACCCAATGCTCTCCAAGAAAAGAAGTTTAACTGTAGTCATTCATCTGTGGTTAAATTTTCATAAGCTTGGAAGAATGTTCTGGCCAGTAATGGGAATGTCTAAAGAACAGTGGACTCCAGTTAGCTTAGTTGCTCTTTCCATTAACATCCGTTGATTCTACTTGGTGCTTATTATTTGCTTATTATACCAGGATGGGGTTGAAAAAAAAGGAAAAGGCAAACCACAGACTGGGAGAAAATATTTGTAAAACACATATCCAGTGAAGAATTGTAGACAAAATATACATTAAACCCTTAGAAAAGAAACCAAATAAACCATTAGAATGCAGGAAAAGATCTTAATGGGCATCTCATCAAAAAAATATACAGATTAAAAGGTAAGCCTATAAGAAGATGTTCAACTTCATACAGCATTAAAGAATTAAAAATTGAAACAAGATATCACTGTAACTATTATCACCTGATAACTGGCTAACAGTGCTAAGCTTATCAAAATTGGTGGTGGGGGCAGGGGGCATGTGAGGGTTGGTTGGAAGGAAACCCAGAAAATGGTGAAGAGAAGCAAATACTGGTGAAGAAATACAGCATTGGAATGGTATAAGCATGACACCCCATCATTAACAGTATTATAAATGCTGTTGCTTTTAAATTTTTATAAATCCAACATACTGATATTTAATACTGAAGAGCATTTGATGGGGCAATAGGACTTACAACTTTTTCACAGGAATCAGAAATGTCACAGCCATTTTGGAAATTTTGCAGTTCTGACATAATATACAAGACTTATTTAACTGAGAAGTTAATTTGGTATCAAGACCCAGCAATTTCCGGTTTTAGTATTTACTAAGTGAGTTCAGAATTTTTAATTTTATTGCTTTTTTAGGTCATACTCAGTGATTCTCAGGGGTTACTCCTGGCTTAGCACATAAAGTTACTCCTGGCTGTGTCTGAGGGACCATAACCTGGGTCAGCCACTTGCAAGGCATACTCCCTGCTGTACTATCGCCGCCCAAGTTCAAAATTTTCAGACAAAAATCTGTGTATGAGTGGTGAGAAAGATAGCAAGGGGCTCTGACACTATTTTACATGTGGTTAGGGTCAGTTCATTCCCAAATACCGAATATGATCCCTTGAGTACTGCCAAGAATGATGCCTGTACACAGAACCAAGAGTAAGACCTGAGCACTTCTGTGTGGCCCAAACTGCCACCCCCCAAAGAAAACTTGCATGTGAATGCTGCTAATAATTTCATTTATAATTGTCAACATTCCCCTCCATGGTAAAATAGATAAATAAACCACACTATATACAGCTAACGAAACAGTATTCAGAAATATAAAAGAGCTACTACATCATGAAAAGATACCAGAGGGTATTATTTCATACTGCTACATGAAAGAAACCAATAGAAATTTATGTTTTCTTAATGATCTCAACTCTAAGATGGCCTTGAAAATGGAAGAGAGGTTTAAAAAAACTATAGATTATAAAAGATTTCCGGACTTTGTAAAAAGAAAGGGAGAAAAATTAAAAGAGGAATAGAGATATTTAAGGAAATGAAGACAGATCCTGACATGCAGTTTTCAAAACAGAGAGAAATATAAAATAAAGAATGAACCCTAACCTAAATTATGAATATTAATTATGATGGATCATTACTAATGAACCACATTAGGCAAGATGTAAATAAGGAGGAAAAACTTTAGGGCTAGAGACAGGGAGAGCAGTGCTATGGGACTAAAAATACAGCACTAAAATAAAAAATATCTCTAAAAAAGTGCTATGGACTAAGCACTTTTGCTCATTTTCTGTAAGTCAAAAAATATTCTAAGAAGTAGCATTCATTTTAATGACCCCTGAATTTTAATGTTATATTTTAACAAAGAGCATTGTATCTGATGCATTTATTCAAAATAAATGGACACAAATTGAGTTAAGGATATAAGGCTCTGTAGAAGACAATAAGTTAATGCCACAAGAACTCTGGGATAAGTCACAGTTTTTATACATATGGCATGATAAGATATACTATTTACTTTGTGCATAATTTGGTCATAAGACAGATAATCTACTTGAATGAACCATGACATGAACCACCCTATTTTATTTTTGATAACTTATCATCTATGCTCTGCACATTTTCAGGAATATAGCTCTACCCCTCTTGCGCATATAAGGTTTACTGAAATCTCTTTGTCACCTATTCACAAAAATTAAGGGAAAATTCTCATCCATTTCTTCCAACATTCCTTCCCTCTTCCTATGGAAATTACCTTTCCTGGCTCTCTCTTTGTTTACTAAGAGCTGACTATACATCTTCTTTTCAAATCACCGTTTCCTTTCACAGAGTCTTTTAAATCACCTCAAATTTTTAATGATGGGAAATGATTTGGGATTTTATTATGATTGATATATCCTTTGTTTCCCCTTTTGTGTCTTTCAACTGGTGCTTTAATCTATGGGAATGTACCCACCAGTTCTGGGCTGTCTGCCCTGGGAGATTAACTGGTGGTTGATTTCTTATTATGCATATTCAGACTATGATTGTCCAGAAAATTTCACATTATTTTGTACCACTTGAAAGCAAAATAGAAGGGGGGAAAGTTGTACTCCTCCACCATAAAAACACTCAAAATTGCTCTTCCCAAGTGCTCAAGTACAATTTCAATTACAATTGAGTTTGACCAGCTTAGTGCAACCCTGAAGCTCAACTGGCTCTAAATCTGTCTTTAATCAAGTAAAAACCACAATATGGAGACTGGGAAGAAGTAGAGAGTTACTACCGTGTCTCCCTTTATCAATACAAAATGGTGTTGAGTTTGATAATCTGCATAGTATTCTTTACTCACTAACTCCTCTTTGGCACTTCCTTAGCTATTGTGAAATTAAATTATGTTTTCAAGGATAATGAATGAAAACAGATTTTTAAATAAAAACTTTTTAAAAAAATGTGTTTTCAGCAAAGAATAAAAAGGAGAAAAGAAATTGAAATAGCTGAGTACTGTGTTCTCCAAATCTCCAGTCATGAAAACTGTTCTAATAACAAAAATATTGATAGCATTGCTTAGTGACATATTTTACCAAGGTTTGAAATAAAGCTTCCAGCAGTACTGAGAGTTCTAATATCAAACTTCTCATAAACAAGAAGAGTATAGTTTAAAATTCTTAATTTTTTCCTGAAGGATATGATAAATAAGTTTCTTATCAGTTCACTTTTAAGAAAACTGTAGTGAAACTAGAGTAACTAATTGGATTAAATCCCTTAACAGAGATCATTGTTAAATTATCTATGTTAGAAAACTAAAATGTATGCTACCCGCATGGCAAAGCCTGGCAAGCTACCCGTGTCGTATTTGATATGCCAGATACCAGTAACAATTATAGACCTCATTCCGATGACCTGATGGAATGGTTTGAGGCTCTTTATGTTCCTGGAGCAAGCAGGTGCCCTTGGGCTCTACTTGCATGAGACAGGTCATATGGAGATGTTACTGGTGCCCGCTCGAGCAAATCGACAATGAACGGGAAGACAGTGATACAGTAGAAAACTAAGGACTGAGTTTATCTTTTCAAATCATTTTATTAAGATAAAACTAATACCCCATATAATTTTCTGAGTTCAAGTATACTATTAAAGTATACTATTCAATATCCACAGTATGGTCATCATCACCCCAACCTAATTTTGTAATATTTCTATCCTAACTGAAAAAAAAAACATTCCCACTTGCAGTCAATTCCCATTTTCTTCCCTCCCCTATAAACAACCACTTGCTACAATACACTCTAAATGTGCCTATTTTGTACATTTCATGTGAATGGAATCATGCTATTTGTGGTCTTCTGTGGCTGGTTTCATTTACTTAATATGTTTTAAGATCAATTCTTATAACATATCTGTACTTGATTTCATTTTACTTAATAATATTGCATATTATGGAATATCATGTTTCATTTATCATTTCATCAGTTGATGGACATTTGAGTTACTTGAACATTTTGGCTATTATGCATAGTCTTTGATCATTTGTGTAGAAATTTCCATGGTAACATATGATTCAGTGGAGACTGAAGCAGTCATCAAAGCCCTAGCCAAACAGGGTGTTCAAACCCAAAACATCAAGATCCTTCGTGAGCTGTATTACGGACTCAACACCAGGATCTCACCATTCTACAAAGAAGTGATCATTGATGTCAAAAGACCGGGTTCGACAGGGTGATACCATTTCACCAAAACTCTTCAGCACCACCCTCAAGAACATCATGCAACAATTAGAATGGGAAGGAATGGGAGTGAAGATAGATGGTCGGCAACTACACCACCTCCGCTTCACTGATGACATCGTTCTAATAACACCAAACATTAGCCAAGCGGCACAAATACTGGCTGACTTCGACCGAGAATGTGGAAATATAGGTCTACAGTTGAATCTGAAGAAAACTATGTTCATGAAAAATGAACTAGTTCCTGAGGCCCCATTCACTCTCAATGAAACAAACATCTCTGAATGCAGCAGTTATGTGTACCTAGGTCGAGAAATCAACATGATGAATGGCCTAAAACCTGAGCTGCACAGGAGGAAGAGAGCGGCATGGAATGCCTTCAAAGGCATCGAAGAAATAGCTAAAAGGACAAAGAACCTCCGGCTCGGGCACATCTTTTTGATTCCACCATTTTCCCTGCATTAACATATGCCTCAGAGACCTGGGCCCAACAAAAACAGGATGAGAATGCTATTTGGGTCTCCCAGAGAGGAATCGAAAGAGCTATGCTTGGAATATCACGCCTCACTCAAGTGAGAGAAGGAATCCGGAGTTCTGACCTTCGTCCCTATTCCAGAATCAGGGACACTGTCTCGTCTGCCAAGGCATTGAAAATCAGATGGGCTGGACATGTAATGCGATTTGGAGACAACCTCTGGACTAGAGCCATTACCAACTGGATCCCACGGGATGTCAAAAGATCACGTGGCCGCCCACCTACAAGATGGTCAGACTTCCTTGTCAAGACCCTGAAGGAATGGTTTGAAGCTCTTCATATTCCTGAATCAACCAGATGCCATTGGGCTACATTGGCACGTGATAGGGTCCAATGGAAATATTACTGGCGCCCCGCTCGAGCAAATCGATGAATAACAGGATTCAAGTGATCAAGTGAACATATGATTTAATTTCCCTTGGGTAGATATTTAGGCATGGAATCATTGTGTATTCAATAAATATGTATGAAATATGTATGTTACAAAATGTATCTATGAGTGTCCTATATCTAACTTTTTAAAAAATTATTGTATCCTAGGCAATGTTTTCTTAATAGTGCTAAAGTTTATGGTACTGACACATCCAAAACAGCAAGAACAACTGGTGCTGGTGTGGGTATGGGGAAAAAGGGACTCTCATCCTCTGTTGGTGGGAGTGCTGTTTGGTCCAGCCCTTTTGGAAAACAATATGGACATTCTTCATAAACTAGATATTGAGCTACCATTTGATCCAGCAATACCACTTCTGGGAATATACCCTAGAGACCCAAAAACACATGGCAGAAACACTATCTGTACCTCGTTATTTATTGCTGCACTATTCATTATATCTAGAATCTGTAATCAACCTAAGTACCCGAGAACAGAGGACAGGCTAAAGAAACTGTGGTACATTTACACTATGGAATACTATGCAGCTGTCAGAAAAGACAAAATTATGAAATTTACCTACAAATGGGTGGACATGGATACTATCATGCTGAGTGAAATTAGTCAGAAGGAAAAGGACAGATATAGAATGACTGCATTCATTAATAGGATATAAATAGATACCAGTGTTTTACTAAGTGTTGGAATTGGTAATGTCAGACTAGAACTCACCATTGAATATACAAAGAAACTTAAATGATAAACTCCTAAATATCTGCAGGGCTAGCCACAATGTGTAAAATAAGAGGGAGAGAGATACAGAGACAGAGAGAGACAGAGAGAGAGAGGAAAAGGGGGGTACCTGCTATTGAGGTAGCCTGTGGGTGGGCCGGAGGGGGTGTGGGTACATTGGTGGTGGAAATGGGGCACTAGTGGAGGTATGTGTGCTGGAATACTGTATTACCAAGAACCAATTATGAACATCTTTGTTAATTGTATGTTTCACGGTGGTATAATTAAAAATTAAAAAAATATAAAACAATAAAGTTTATAGTACTGATTACAGAACTACTGCATCCTCTACCACCAATGTTCCCATGACTCCCTACAACTATCCTTATGTGGTCATTTATGGCCCAAATTTCATTCTCTCTGCATCTTAATTTACTAATGAACTTACATTTCATTACTAAAGTTTATAATTTACTAATTTTGCAATTGAAGCTCAAGGGTTTGGTACTCTAAAATACTTTTTTCTGTGTGTTTTTTCTATTAAGTGCATCTGGCAATTGTTCTTTTTCTTCTCACTTATTTCACTCAACATGATAAATTCCAGTTTTATCTATAACAAAAAACTTCATGATTTCAAATTAATTCTAAGTGATTAAGATCCTTATAGACCAGAATCCACAAAACACACTGAGGAAAACATAGGTTAAATTCTCCAGCATATGAATGTTTCCAATGATATGACTCCAGAGGCAAATTACAATGAAAAAAATAAACAAATGAGACTACATAGAATTAAAAAGATTTTTGCATGGAAAAAAACACTTGGGATAAAATAAAAAGACACCAGAGTGAATGGAAGAAAATATTTGCACACCATAATTCACATAAAGGAATAATATCCCAGGTGTATAAGGCAAACATACAGTATAGCAACAACAAAACAATCATGTCATCAAAAACAATTGGGAGAAGAGAGCTACAAATACTTCTCCAAATAAGATACATGATGACTGGCAAGAATACATAGTAGTGTTCACCATTGCTTATTATGAGGTAAATGCAAGTTAAAATAATGAGAAGACATTTCACACATTAGTAACAATGACATAAATAAAAAGCTGAAAACAACTGCGGGTGGTGGGGATGTGATGAAAAAGGAACTTCATTCACTGTTGATGGGAATATTACTGGTTCAGCCTCTAGGGGAAACAGTAAGTTCTCATAAAGACTAGAGTTCCCACATGACTCAGAGATTCAACTTCTTGACCTCTATCCTGTAAACACATAAACCTGTATTTTAAAGTATATTTGCACAACTACATTCAGTGCAGCACTTAGTACAATAGCCAGGATAAGGAAATAACCAAAAATGTACATATTATGATACCAATATCCAAGGTCAAGTGTAACATATATCAGGAGGTCTGGTCAAAGGTGGAAATTATCACAAATGTGTGGGAGTCAGAGGCTAGGTAAGACAGAAAAATGGAACAGTGTGCTAATAATTGTCATGGGTACTAATGCCAACCTAGAACTGAGCATTAAATAGAGGCAAACACTGTATGACCAAAGCCATACAAAAGAGCCTAAGTCTCCCACCAAAGAGAGAGGATGTCACCCGAGCTGAGTCCTACCCAGAAGGAGCAAAAGGCCAAAGAGCAAAAGGCCAAAAGCCAAAAGCCGCAGGAGCCAAAAAGCTGAAGGCTGAGGAACCAAAAGGCAAAAGATGAAGGGGCCTCAAGTCAGCCCCCTTATATACATCAAAGTAATCCAATCGGGAGGTTGTCATGCCAACAAAGAACCCTAAACAGAGTGTAGTGCCACACCCTATTGCAGGTATAAACAAAGGTTACACCAAGGAATAATCCCGAGATTATCTCTTATGTAAAAACACTGGAGAGAGAGGGGGCTGATATAAGGTAATACATCTTAACTTCATGAGCTTCATGTAATCTAGATGGTACCCACAAGGTCCTTATTATTATCTGCACCAGTGTGATTCTGAGTATCTTGTTCTCATGCACTGAAAGGGTCATACTCGCCTGCTTAGAGCAAACTAGTATGATCCTTCCTATAGTCTTCCTTTAGTCTCAGCGTAGCCAGGGTGGTAGTCTCCTGGTAAATTCTAACTGTCCCACGTTGGGTGCAGTGGGTATAAAGAGGAGCTGTGCCCAATCTAGAAAACATAGAAGTCTTAGTAGATGTATAAGTCAGAAGTTACTCAATCAAGGTGACTTCTGTAACTGCCACACCCTCTAGAAGTGTTTACATAGAAGAGAGATCTCATTAGAATGAACATTGGCTTAAATAAGATTAAGCTGGGAGTGAGCAAAACAACAAAACTCCCAGATTAGCTAAACATGTCCTCCAACACTTATCTATAACTATTATGGTAAAAAAAAAATTTATAATATAATATGTAGCTTTTTTCTAATTTTATTTTATTTATTTTTGTTATAACACCATTAGATACACAACTAAAAGACATTCATGTTTGAGTTCTTATTTTACAGTGTTCCAGCACCCATCCCTCCACCTGTGCCCATTCTCCACCACAAATGTCCCCATCTCCCTCCCCCCTTCCCCAAGCCTGCTTCTATGGCATTTCTTTGCATCCTTTCTCTCTTACTCTCTCTCCTCTCTCTCTCTCTCTCACTCTTTCTCCTCGCTTCCCTTTATTACACATTGTGATTGTAATATATTCTAGGACATGATTGGTTCCACTAGTTTGATGTACGCGTGGCCACAAGCGGCCTTGTGACTTGGGAAGAGCTGGCAGCTCTCCCCACCTTCCCCAGCTGAGTCTCTGCTTGATAGCTGATCACCCTCAGGCAGTTCGTGGGCGGGGCCATGGGGCCTCCAGGATAAGTCAGAAAGGGGAAGGGGGCACCAGCTCCATCTCACAAATGCCCAAAGACTTCCACCTCCGAAAGTCACCTACCTGGGCTTGAACTTGGTTTGCTCTGCTAAGCTAGTCTTGATCAGTGTCTCTCTTGGGCGGGTTTTGATGAGCAGTGGTGTCCGGACAACGAAAATGGCAGCTATTATGGTGAGTGAGTCTCATCCGGCTGCTTCTGAGGCCCTACAGAGGTGATGGGCCCTCCCCAAAACCCATCTTGCCTCCTGGGAGCCTCATGGTCAGCTGAGCCAGGGAGAGCAGGCTGGCAGCTCTCTCCCCCCCCCCCCCCCCCCAATCTGAGTCTCTGCTCCATGGCTGCGCTTTTTCTAATTTTAAATGGAAAAACATTCTTCCTGCTAACAGGCCCCAAGACGTTTTTGTCTAAACAACAAAAAAAGGATCTTTAAAAAAAAAAATCAAAATTTCCTCTTGCCTCTTCTTATAAATCCACCCTCAACTGATCTAGGGTAGTTCTTATGTGCAGTGTAAAACTACAACCTAATCTTCAACTTCTTCCTATTTGTTGAGTTTTGCTGGTGAGAAAAGACTTTTCTATAGGTTGCCTCCTAACATGAGCTTAGTAAAGGCATTTTATTTATGGTTTGTAAGATATTATCTTTACTGGCTTACATCTGGAGAGGCTCCTTGGTATCAAGAGACCACTTCAAGAAGCATATGAAGAGGTGTTCCAAATTTACGTCTGGCAAGTGTCATGAGAAATTCAGCAGCTTGATGTTGAAATGAAACTAGTACTTAGGAGTTCTATATGTACACTAAAGCAGTGTTTTCAAGCCTATTATGCAAATAAGCTGTGTTTAGCTTAATGGCTAGTAATATTAGAAAATGATTTGCTATATAATCTTTTGCTGCAATATAATGAGAAATGCATAGATGACTCAAGGGATGGGCTAAAGAAGGAAGAATTGTATCATCCACCTCTACTGATTTTTCCTTTATGTGTATAACGGTGATTGAAGATAAATTAGGCACATTATCATTCTTGAATTTTATGTCTACTGGAAATTAACATGCTTTTGAAATGAACAAAGAGTGCAGCCATATGATTTTATATTGGGGCAGTGTGACTATGTTTCTGATAATTCCAAATTTGAAATATTTGAAGTTCCTGTCAAAAGGATCTACTCTGAAAGCATCTGAACACTTGTAAATTTAAAAAAAAAAGGAAGAATACTTGCCTTGATAAATGTTTTTTTGACTCCCGTCTGAACTCTACTTGACTGGGATAAGAATATGACTAAAGAGGATAGTTGTTCTTTTCAATGACAAGGAGGGAAAAGACTATTTAAATGAACCAACTTCTATCCTACATGATAGTTATTTTTGGAAAAACATTTCACCTCTTTAGCCACAAACTGATTGTAATGTGTCTCCTCAACGTATGTGAAAGATACATGGTAGACAAGTGGGAAGAAAATCAAATCAAATATTACTTAATTATTCAAACCATTATGGTAGTATAAAAAATGAATGCAAGTCTTAAATTAATAATGTAGACAATGAGAAATTCCATGAAGTCTCTATATATTTTGTTAGGATTTATAAAAGTTGAGAAAGAATTTTGGATGTTGTAGAAATTTAATGCTTGTCTAAAATATTCCTTTTCCTTTATTTTTTGGGGGTTTTTTTGGACCAATCTGACATACTCTGGGCTTACTCCTGGTAGGCTCAGGGGGACCACATGGGATGCTGGGAATTGAACCCAAGTTGATTGCATGCAAGCAAGTGCCTAGCTATTTTACTATGGCTCTGGCTGCCTTCTAGCATATTCTTCTAGCTGAATTTCCTCCACACCACTAAATTGGTACCATCTTTTAAATGAATCTGTGTAATTCCTTCTAATTCAATTGTAAGACTTTATTATTTATTCTTTATTTATTATTTATTTTAACACTGCACTGTTATCATTATTATTTTTATAAATATGAAAATATGTTTTGCCATTTTGTCTCCTTGTTTCTGCGAAAATTTACCAAATCACTTATAAATGTACAGTGCTAATTTGTAGTCATAATGTAAATAAAATATTAAAGAAACATAATTCCCCTGGTTAATTTTTGCAGTTTAAATTTTTTGTTTCATTTTGTTTTTGTTTGTGACCACACCTGGAAGTACTCAAGACTTACTCCTGGTTCTGCACTCAGGGAACACTAGTGCACTCAAGGGAGTATGTGGGATGCTGTAGATTGAACTCAGGTCTGCTGCACGCAAGGCAAGAACCTTTTCTGCTATGTTATCGCATTACTGCTCTGGCCTAAGTTTAAATCTCTTAATATTTTAACACAGTAAGAAATGATGCCTTATGTAAGTATATATGTGATACATATATATGTGTTTGTGTGTGTTTATGTGTATATGTAATTATTATAGTAGTAGGTTTACAACAGTGTTAATATTTCTGGTCTTCAGATACTGTTACTTCAACTCACCACCACCAGTATCCAAGACCCTCCACCAATGTCTTTACATTAGTTCTCTACATCTTTTCATTCCCTGCCATTTCCCCACCCCACATTTTTAGTATTCTCAGTTGTTCATCTGAGCCCAAGTGTTTGCCATTGCTTGCTACTGTCTATACCCTTGCTTTTCCTTTCAGTATACCACAGATGAGTGAGACCATCCAGTATGTGTCTTTCTCCCTAGGACTTATTTAGTTTAATGTGATACACTATTATATCATTTGCATAATAGGCTTGAAAGCACTACTTTAGTGTACATATAGAAGATATAGACAAGTGAGATATATATATCTCACTTGTCACTTGTATCACTTGTCTTCCCGTTGATCATTGATTTGCTCGAGTGGCCACCAGTACATCTCCATATGTCCTGTCACATGCTAGTGTGCTAGTGTAGCCCAAGGGCATCTGCACACTCCAGGAACATAAAGAGTCCCAAGTATTTCCATCAGGTCATGGGAATGAGGTTTATAATTGTTACTGGTATTTGGCATATCAAATACAACACGGGTAGCTTGCCAGGCTCTGCCATGCGGGTGGGATACTCTTGTAGCACCTTTCATCTCATGCATTTATTGATGAACCAGGCATATGATCAGCTCTTCTGCTGGGTGGAGCTCTAGCGAGTGGGAGTCCTGATGTAGAAAATGGTGGCCCTCATGGCGTGGGGGGTTCCTCCGGCTTCTTGCAAGGCTCTCCTGGGGTGGCAGGTCAGGGCTAGAACCCGCTTTCCTCCCGGGTGCCTCATGATCATTTGGGCACAGGGAGAGCTGGTAGCAGTTGTGCCCCATGTATGTGAGTCTCTGGATCAGCCATATCTGGGCTGGGCTTGAAAAAGACTGCTCAGTGTGGATCTCTGATGAGCCAGGCTTGTGATCAACTCTTCTGCTGGGTGGAACTCTTCTGACGAGAGGGAGTCTGGATGTGGAAAATGGCAGCCCTCATGGTGTGGGGGTTCCTCTGGCTTCTTGTGAGGATCTGCTGGGGTGGCAGGCCAGGGCTAGAACTCACCTTCCCTCCCGGGCGCCTCGTGATCAGCTGCGCATAGGAGAGCCATTAGCAGCTCTGCCTCGTATGTGAGTCTCTGATTCAGGCATATCTGATCATTTCAAGCCCTCTTGGTACAAGTAGAATTTATCACGGGTTACCTGTTAGGTTTGGATAATAACTCATACATTTGCACTGTCCCCACTACCAGTCAGGTTGATGTTGGATCTTTTGTTTTCCAGAGCAACAGATCTGGGCCAAAGAGACAGCTCAAAAGGCTGAGTGCATGGCCTGATCCCTGGCACCACAAGGTCTTCTGTATCCAGAACTGAGAGTGACTGCTGAGAACAGAGCAAGGAGTAGCCTCCAAGTACTGCTGGGTACTTGGCCTCCAAAGCAAAGAGACAGACAAATCTGATAAGGACTTATAGAACAATATAAAAAGGTATATGAATGTTTAGCTTTGTATTTGAAAGTGAAGCTGATCATCCACAAATTCTTTTTCGTTTGTTGTTTTGGGGCCAGACCAGCAATGCTCAGGGTTTACTCCTGGCTGTGCACTCAGGAATCACTCCTGGCAATGCTTAGGGCATGTACTGCCAGAATTGCCTTAGATCCATTATGTGATTAATTTTGAATTAATTTTTTGGTCATTGCATGTTCAGAAACATTTTACTTTTTGCAGAACCTTTCACAACCACCATATTCTGTTATGTGACCTTGTATGGGGCCATGGTGCAGAGTTTCAGATAGGTCCTAACTGTTTGCTTGAGTTCGTCTGCAGAATTAATGACTTTAGAAGTCTATGCCATGTTTTGTGATTATAAAGTCATTAGTATGGGTATTTTATTTTTGCCTCTGCTAAGCCTATAGGTCTTATGCTGATTTTTTTTTGCTCAAGGTCCTTTTACCACATACTATGTCACCCATAGTTTCAGCTTAGGTTTCTTCAAGATGATTAATTTCTCATCCATGCAATTGCCAAATTCCAAGTCTAATTGGAATGACTTTTCTATTCTCTTATAGACTCTCAGTTTTACTTTGGAAATGTACCAAATTTCCCCATGCCCTGAGACCTGACAACTCAGTCTCTGTATTTTCTTAGTGTTCTGCTTCGGGTTAAAACTTTAGTGGCAGAACATTCAGATCCCATAGCCTTGTGGCTCATTTGGCTTCAGTTCTCATAGTTCTGACTGGCTTTATTTCCTGTACCATGTTATTTTCTTTTATAGTTTTCAAACTAGTATATACAAATGCTGGTTGGTTTTATTTTTTTGTTTGTTTTTTGATTTGAGGTCACATTTATTGATGCTCAGTAGTTACTCCTGGCCCCACACTCAGGAATTATTCCTGGAGGTGCTCAGGGACCTATTTGAGATGACAGAGATAGAGCCCAGATAGGCCTTGTGCAGAGCAAGTACCTTCCCCACTGTACTATTGCTCCAGCTGGCCCCAATACTTATAGTGCTTTTTGAGGATATATATATATATATATATATATTGCTATCTAACTATCTATCACTATCTTCCCGTTCATCATCTATTTGCTAAGAGCAGGCACCAGTAATATCTCCATATGTCCTGTCTCATGCTAGCAGAACCCAAAGGCATCCGCTTGCTCCAGGAACATAAAGAGCCTCAAGCCATTATATTAGGTCATGGGAATGACCTAACATAAATGTTACTGGCATTTGGCATATCAAATACGACACGAGCAGCTTGCCAGGCTTGCCATGCGGGTGGCATACTCTTATAGTCACCTCTGAATAAAGCATTTATTGATGAAGCGTGTGGCTGCTAGCGGCTGCGTGAGCCAGGCTGTGATAGTCTGGTCTACTGGGTGGAGTTGTGACTAGAGGGAAGTCCGGATGTGGAAGATGGCGGTCCCCATGGAGTAGGGGAGGGGGTGGTCTGGCTTGTTGTGAGGCTCTGCTGGGGGTGGCAGGCCAGGGCTAGAACCCGTCATGCTTCCTGGGTGCCTCACGAGCGGCTGGGCACAGGGAGAGCAAGGAGCAGCTCTGCCCCATGTCTGAGAGTCTCTGTTTCAGCATACCTGGGCCAGATTGAAAAAACTGCTGCAGGGTGGCTGTCGATGATCTGGGCTGTGATAGTCTGGTCTGCTGGGTGGAGTTGTGACGAGAGGGAAGTCCGGATGTGGAAGATGGCGGCCCCCATGGAGTGGGGGTCGTCTGGCTTGTTGTGAGGCTCTGCTGGGGGTGGCAGGCCAGGGCTACAACGCCGCCATGCCTCGCAGGGTATATATGCCCTCAAAACATATAGGTATTGGGGCCAGATATATTCACTACTACTTCATATTTGTGAGGCTGAGGTAATAA
Organism: Cryptotis parvus; assembly: GCA_021461705.1. NCBI lineage: Eukaryota > Metazoa > Chordata > Mammalia > Eulipotyphla > Soricidae > Cryptotis > Cryptotis parvus. Next base: position 56,870 of record JAJIBD010006394.1, on the reverse strand, counting down.
CAGCAGCTAAGAAAACACAATGACTGCAGATCTTGGGTTTGTCTATATGATACCATCTACCTAATCGACTTCCTTTGCATCATCAGTTTAGTAACCTGTTTCTTACTTAATAGACTCATTAAAATAAATAAGCAGGTTTTACAGCTGTTATGAAAATACCTTGTAATCCAGTGACTGTGGCTATACATGTCAGGGTTATATCACAGATGGCAAACTTCTGGTGTTCAAGCTCTGCAACACCAACAGCAGTTTGTGGCACACATAACAACTGGCACACATAACATCGCTTCAAAATCAGAATAAACTTAGTGTAGCATGCATGTTGTTTTAAAGAATACTGCTTATGATCTTATGTGGAAAATTATTTGTTTCTAAGTTGGCAGCTTCCCTTATCGCAATTCTATTTCAGCGTTTCATACTCAAAACTCAGCTTTCAATTTTTGTTTGGGGGGATAACCACTCATGTCTTCATTATTTCTCTGTTTCTTTAGAATAAGCAATAAGATCTGCTACTGCTTTTGTTTGCTCTCAAAAAATCAGAAGATACTTGGACACAAGCCACATCCAGTAGCTGGAATTGCCTGACTTCAATACTTAGTCAAAAATCACTCTCAAGACTGAAGTGTAATGATGAGAATTTTTGTGCATGGAATGAGGAAGGTAAAATTATGAACTATAAAAACAGAGTGACAGGAAGGTGCTGGGAGAAATGTGCAGAACATTGATGTGATTTATGAACATATGGCAAGCAGATGTGGGACCCCCATCTCTTTTATAAGGTTGGATCACATTTGTGTCTCTCTTGTGTTACATCCACTCCCTAGTTAATAATATGCTTTATTAAAGTTCTCTTTAGAATGTTTGCATGCTTAATAATTACTGATGATGAAATTTGGTTATAGTAAGCTATACAATGAAAGATAATTCAATAAGGGCTATTTTAACCTCTGCACATTAGGATTCTTAGAGTGAGCCTTCTTTCACTCTTAAGATGATCTATGTGGTGATTGTATGTGATTTATGGAAATGTCACCAGTGACCCTGGTTCTGGAAAAACTCTTAAAATCTCTCATTGTAGTCATCACTTGAGTTTCAGTTATCACTAGGAAAAGTCATTTGAGGAAATAAACATAATTAAAATAGTTCAAAAAATGCTGCAAATAAAATAAATGTGAAGTGGCTATCTAGGAATTTTAAATAGGCCCACAAGAAAGATATTGGAAAGAGAAACTTACAACTATTTCTAAACCTCAAGTGGAAGAAAAGCAAGTGAATAGCAAAATATTAGGATATAGTTTTTTTGTTTGTTTTTCTTCAAAACTCTAACATGTCTAGAAACTTTATTTAAGTTTTAAGCTTATTTCTATCTTTCCCATTAGTTTGTAGTATAGCTTTAAAAACATTTAGCAAAACAGATTATTTTAATAAGCATTGTCTCTTTGTGGTTAGAGACTCAAATAGTACTAATGTGTTTATATATGTTATAATTTTATGAAGAACTCATCTCCCTTTCATCCTTTTCAAGTACTCAGCTTCTCTTTCTTGAAGCAATTACTATAAGTTTTAAATGATTCAATAAAGAGCCGTATAAGTCAATCTTTCAAGTAGGAATACTACAAATTGCATCTGGCACTCTATGTTCATACTGAGATAATAGATCACAAGTAAAGCTGATCATTAAACCAAGACAATTAATTCAAGTGGAACACTGAGGAAAATGTTCAAGGGGTAAAGAAAAAAATTCAAAATTATGAGACTAACAGCAGAGACCCAGGATCACTCATTTGCAGAGTTTTCTATTTTGGGCTGGATTTTTTGTTAGGCACCCGGAAGATCATGGCATTGAAACTCCTGACCTGTAATTTCTTTCTATCTTTTTTGGGTTACACCTGGCAATGCTCAGGGGTTACTCCCCGGCTCTGTACTAAAGAATTCCTCCTGGCAGTGCTCAGGGGAACATATGTGATGCCGGGGATGTAACCTGAGTTGGCGGCTTGCAAGGCAAACACCCTACTCACTGTACTATGACTCCAGCCCCCTTGGGAGTATCTAACCCTCTCTCTCCCTACCTATAGAATCCACAAGTATATATAGCAGTTATCTAGAAGTGACAAAGAATGTTTACCAGTTAGGGACTCCTATTGAGTCTATAGGAATCAGCATGAGGTAAGTCTGCCTAATATGTGGGGTTATGGAGCAAAAAAGCTAAGAACTCCCAAGCCGTACTGCATGCTCTCATTTTTTTATCCACTTAGGGTAAATTATAAAAACAGTAATAAAATCTGAAACACACATGGTAGCAATAAACTAATGTGTTTGAGAAATAATGCAGAAGATAGACATGACCACCTGAAAAAAAATGGAAACCATTCAGGGCTCTAAATGGAAGCCTGGTATTTTGATTACCTGAACAACATTTCTTCAGCTCTGTTCATATCATCAGCTTCCCTCTCACCTCTATCAAAAATGACAAGTAACTCAGTTTTATACCTGTCTCTTAGATAATATATAAAGAACCTTCCCTAAAATGAAAAAAAAAGTGACTTCTGTTGCGCTTTTTATGTCTTTAGTGGGTTAGGACATTTGGACTTGAATAACTGGAAAGTCTCTTGGTTATTTTCTAAATTGAAGTGTCCTGGTGGTTGACAATTGGAGAATGATTTATAATTATTGGAGCACTTTGTGGGTTTGGTTTTTAAAGCCAGTTCTTAATAGACAAGCAACTTGGAGGTTGGCATTTGAATAACAGCTAGTCTTTTCTAAAATGTGGAACTTTTTCAATTTGGAATAAATTCCCAAATTGTTATATTTGCACAAATGTAGGAATTGTTTGTAAGATCGTTCTCCAACCTTTGAATTTGACCTGGTATTTAATTTATGCTGACTGTTCTGCTGTATCTCTTGGAGGCAACAGAGTTGGGTTCAATGTCCTGATGAAATATCTTCTACTGAAAAAAATACAAGAGGTGACTGAGCTTCAGAGAAAATATAGCAAGTAAGGCACTTGCCTTGAATGCAGCTGACCCAGGTTCTATTCCTGATACCACATATGGTCCACCAAGCACTGTCAGGAATGATCCCTGAGTACAGAGTCAAGATTAAACCTGGAGCACAGCTGGATGTGGGTCAAAATGCAAACAAACAAAAGTCCAAGAAGTAACAGTTCAGAATATCATTCATTCTATAGATTTAACTACATAAAGTTTATACCTTATATATTTTTACATTCAGGCATGGGGTAGCAGAACCTATCTCAGTGGGTGCAATAAACAGATTCAAAATGGGGGTAAAAGCTATGAAATTTGATAACAAGGATGGTGCTGACATTTTTTTTTTTATTTTATACTGCCCCCCATGTAAAACTAATGAAAGAAAATTCTTCATAGCTCCAAGCTGAGGAATACATTTTTTAATCATTTTTCTAAATCTTGCAAATCATGTTTCCATCTCTGTTCCTTTCTTTTCTTTGGCTTTAAGGAATCCGAGTCCAATGTATCCCTCTTATTTTTTTTTTATCAAGCACTTGTAAGAACTGGTTTTATGCCTGTTCTTTCCATTTCCAAAAGTAACAACACAGATAACTAAAAACGCAGGAAGTGAATCAAGCATGGATCTGCGACCCAATTCCTGTTCCATAACATCTAAAGGAAAAAAATATAAACAACAAAAAAAGTTTTTCTTCTGAAGTAAGTGCGCAACATATAAAAATGCATTTTGAGACAAATCAAGGGAACAGACACTATCAAACAATTACAAATCCCTGGCCTTGGATTCCAAAACTGAGATCATCAAGCTTAGATGGAGGGGAATAAGGGATGGGAAAGACAGGTCAAGAGTAAACCATGTAAACTGTAATAAAAAAATAATAGCACTGGTAGAACTTTACAAGAAGAAAACAGCCCACCAAAAAATGGGGAGAAGACATGAACAGAAACTTTATCAAAGAAGAAATTCGAATGGCCAAAAGGCATATGAAAAAATGATCATCATCACTAATTATAAGATGGATTCAAGCCGAAACAACAATAAAATATTATTTCACACCACTGGAGTACATATACCAAAAGAGCAAGAACAGGCAGCACTGGTGTGGATGCGGGGAGAAAGGGACTCTCACTGTTGGTGTGAATGTCGACTGGCACAGACATTTTTGGGAAAACAATATGGACATTCCTCCAAAAACTAGAAATTGAGCTCCCATTTGACCCAGCAATACCACTCCTGGGAATATACCCTGGGAAGCTAAAAACACACAGCAGAAACACCATCTCCAATTCTATGCTCATAGCAGCACTATTCACAATAGCCAGAATCTGGAAACAGAGTGACTGTGAACAGACGACTGGATAAAATGTGGTACATCTACACAATGGAATACTACACAGCTGTCAGGAAAAATGAAGTTATGAAATTTGCCTATAAATGGACGGACATGAAGAGGATCATATTCAGTGAAATTAGCCAGAGGGAAATTTTCAGGATATAAAAAATAGTATTATACAAAAAATCCAAATCAGGCAAAACATGGATCAGGACATCTTGTCAGTGGGTAGAATCTATCACGAGTGTGTAGGGTCAGAGGTTACGTAATATAGAGAAGGGACTAGTGTACTAATAATTGTTGGAAATGGTAATACGAGCCTAGAACTGAGCATTGAATGTAGGCAACAGGATATACATGATAACCCCTAGATGTATGTATTGCAAGCCACATGTGTAAGAGAAGTGGAGAGAGAGTGAGAGAGACAGAGAGAGAGACAGAAACAGAGATACAGAGATACAGATACAGAGACAGAGAGATAGAGACAGAGAGACAAAGAGAGAGGGAGAAGAGGCAGCCCTGGGGGGTAGGAGAGGCCTAGGGATATTAGTGGTGGGAAATGGGTACCGTGGAGGGATGGGTGCTGGAACACTGCATGACTGAAACCTAATCATGAAGTTTTGTAACTGTTTATCTCACAATGGTATAATAAAATTTTAAAAAATAATAGTAAATAAAATGCATTTTGAGTGCTAACCTCACTGCTTGTTCACTTTACTCCATTGTCCTATTCTCCTAAAACCAATTGTATCCCCTTATTTTAATTTCATTTGTCCATAATAGACTTTGTACATTTTAAGTAATGAAATTAGTTCCTTTATTTTCAAGTAATGTAGTGAAACTCACAGAGGTTCGTAAATATGAAGCATGCTAATATAGAAGAAACACATACTCTGTGAAGTCTTTTGTCTGCTTTGTTTAGGGAATAGGATTCCTCACACTTCAGGCAAGTTGTTTTGTGGAAATTTTTTCCACTTAGACACCCATAAATGTAATTCTTATTGGAAGCTTGTTTAAGCAAGAGAAAAATCAACTGTCTAGAAATTTACTCAGAAATTTTCTGAACTACTTCAGCAACTAACCCCAAGTAAAGTGATATTTTTTCTTATCATCAAGAACATTTGCTCTCACACCTAGCTAGCAATACATTAATATATTTAGGTCTGCCAGATATGTTGTTAAGTGATATAATTCTGTGTATCGTAATTGCTAAGAGGGAAATAAAAAAATAAGCAAAAACAAATAAATGAGGAGCCTCTCTCACATGAGATGCTTGTTTTTAAAACATGTTCTGAGAATTAACCTCGTTTCTTGTTTCACTTCAATTATCTTATCATTCACTCTTTTAAAACAAAATTTTTTCTCCTTGTCTAATTTAATTTCACCTTAGCATATACTCTCATTGGTTCTCTATGAATAGAAAAGAATAGTAGTACCTCTAAGCTTCTGCATTTTTCTAGCTCTTTTCTCTCAAAGTAATGGAGAGATCAAAAGCTGAGGCTTTTGATAGGTGTAAAAGACAGAGTCATCTTAGCCCCTTGTCTACACCAGCTTTTCGACCTTCATAACGACAGTCTTTCCTCAGTATTACAGCAGCATTACATTTTACATGGAGAATAACGGATCCCTCAGAAATCATCTCTTCATTTTTCAAAGGTTTTGGCGAGTAATGGCTGCAAATTTGACCACACTTCAAATAGCTTATAAAAACAATTGGAAGAACTAACCTCCCTCAAACCAAGCAATAAAACTTCACTGTCACACTTTAAACCATAGTTGACACATCAAGTCCCATGCCCTGGCAGCTTCTTCCAATTCCCTTCTTTGCATAAAAATTGGTGATTTTACGAAGTACAATAAAAATGATTTACTCAGAGGGATAATTTTCCCTTCTTATCCTAGTAAAATAACCCATTCACTTGTATCACTTGTCTTCCCATTGTTCATTGATTTGCTCAAGCAGGCACCAGTAATGTCTCCATTCATTGGGAATGAGGTCCATTATTGTTACTGTTTTGCCATATCAAATACACCATGGGTAGCTTCCAGGCTCTGCGTGGCTCTGGGTTCATCCCAGGGGGCCCAGTCTTTTTTTGTAAGACCATCAACCATCCAGGGCCCAGAGGGCAGAGCGCTGGGGTATAGACAAGCCTGTCTCCTATCTGCCACCTGCCAAAGCAGCCGGGCACAGTGGCCACACCTGCAACACCTGGGGGACCAAAAATAATCCATTAGAAACCCAACAATAATGATTCAACCCCAAATTTATAGGTTTGTCAAGAAGAAAGAAAGCAAAACTTAAAGAGAAGCCCACTCCCTTTGCAGGGAGAAGCTGAAAAGGTCCTTACATCAACATCCCTAGAGAAATTCAGAGTGGCTCTATTTAAGACCTTAAGCCATATCTGGGTGTTAACATTGTGAGCATATTTTTCCCAGAACCAGCAGAATGCCTATCAGACTACTGTTCCTAAAAAATGTACCAATGCTTCTTAAAAAATAAAGAAACAAAACATTAAGCATGAAATCAAATTTAAAGCTTCTTGCAAGGCTCTGCTGGGGTGGCAGGCCAGGGCTAGAACCCACCATCCCTCCGGGAACCTCCCCAGCATAGCCTCGCAAGAATCTAGAGGATCCCCCACACCATGAAGGCTGCCATTTTCCACATCTATACTCCCTCTCATCAGAGCTCCACCCAGCAGGAAGAGCTGATCTCAGCCCAGCTCATCACAGACCCACGCCACAGCAGTCCTTTTCAAGACCAGCTCAGGTACGCCGATCTAGAGACATGCATACATGGGGCAGAACTGCTACTGGCTCTCCCTGTGCCCAGCTGATCATGAGGTGCCCAGGAGGGATGGTGGGTTCTAGCCCTGGCCCGCCACCCCAGTAGAGCCTCACAAGAAGCTAGAGAACCCCCACACCACGAGGGCCGCCATTTTCCACATCTGGACTCCCCTGTTGTCAGAGCTCCACCCAGCAGAAGAGCTGGTCACAAGCCCGGCTCATCAATAAATGCTCGAGATTAGAGGTGACTACAAGAGTATCCCACCCTCATGCCATAGCCTGGCAAGCTACCCATGTTGTATTTGATATGCCAAATACCAGTAACAATTATAGACCTCATTCCATACCCTGATGGAATGGTTTGAGGCTCTTTATGTTCCTGGACCTAGCAGATGCCCTTGGGCTATACGATGGAGATGTTATTGGTGGTCGCTCGAGCAAATTGATGACCAGCAGGAAGACAAGTGATACAAGTGAAGTGGATCGAATTTAAAAGGGGATTGTTCAGAATGGGCCTGCAATATTAGTCTACTGAAAATTCAGGTTTGCACTTTTTTTGACTGGAATCTTCAGGCTTTCTCGGGGTTGGGATGGGCTAACCCTCCCCACCTCCCTATAGTTCCAGAAGCACCAGCAGTCATGTTCAGACTATTTGTGTGGCATCTTGCCACACAAGATGCTACTCCAGCTGTACCTTCAAGATAAAAAATACTGAACGCACTGAATAAACAGCATGACCTCTTGGTACCTGACCTCTTAGTACAAACCTTAATGCACGAAAGGAGAGATTCAGAGACAGAGAGAGGGAGACAGAGACAGGAAGATAGAGAGAGAAAAAAATACCTTCCAAAGAGGCAGGAAGAGGGTAGAATGAAGTGGGGTTGAGGGTGGAGGGTAATGTGAGGGAGACATTGGTGGTAGAAAATATATACATTGATAGAGGGATGGGTGTTGGACCATTGTGTGACTGAAGCACAAATATACACAGCTTTGTAATGGTCTCACCTCATGAAAACTCAGCTAAAAAAAGTGAGGAAGGTGAGGATTGCTCGGCCAGAGTGATAGTACAGAAGGAGGGGCACTTGCCTTGCATGTGACCAACTCAGGTTCAATCTCCAGTACCCCATCTGGTTCCCTGAGTCCACAAGAAGTAATCCCTGAAATAAGGCACACTAAGCCCAGCTAAGGGTGCCTCCCACTGCTGACTCTCGCCAAAAAGGAATTGTTAAGTCCTTTGCTTTCTTTTAGGGACATAAGAATGACAAGAAAGACAGGGAATTGGTGGGTAGGGGGCTGAAGAGGATTGCTGACAACACAAGGACACCGGCCACGGAATTTAAACAGTGTAGAGGTGAGGTAACCCATGGACATGAGAACCATGACTCAACACTCATGCAATAATGTAACCCAAATCATAATAAGTAATTACCAAAAAAAGCAAAGATTTTGCTAAGGAAGGCAGATGGTGACAGGATAAAACATATGGATGAGTGGTGGGGGCTGCCAACTCTGGTAGTGGGCTTAGAGTCAGAACACTGCCTGGAATACTGTTACCGACAGCTTTAAAACATTTTTAAATAAAAAGTTATGTTCTCTGAGAAACTCATAGTGAGAAATTATCATTAACGTCAGTTCTTAAGGATTTTCATTAATTCTTACTCTTCACTACCCCATCAATTTTCTTCCCACCACTTATTCTCCAACTGATTACTCAGTCTGGAAGTACTTTGAGAGCAGAACCCTTCTCTCCGTAACTTCTCTTTTTCCTCAAAACATTGCTTATGTGGAATTTACAGTGCATGCTGATCAGACACTGACTTTATTTGAAACAATTCTTTAGACAAATAAGGACCACAGGAGAGAAGTGCCCACTTACTATGTCTGGATTCTAACGCCTTTTACCACTACCTTAATCTGCCTGCCCTTTCTCCAAGTCCACTGCCTTTCTGTTGAATTTATCCTAACAGTTTCCTCTCCAGTCCTCCTAACAACATCCCTGTTTCCGTGGCTTGATTCACGCTCTCCAGGCCTAACGTTTTCTGCTTTCCTGTCCGTTCAAACCTTGCTGATTCTTCCAAAGTCTGGCTCAAATCTCTTCTGTCTGCTAACAGGTCTTCCTTTACACTCTAGACTCCATCTGCTTCCCCTTTCTCCTCTGGCATCACTTCATCATTCACTCAAGGAATTTTTGGATGCCAAGTATCCAGCATCATGCCAGTACTTGATAGAAAAAACACTTTCTCTGCAATTTAGTCAAACTGGATTTGAATTCTTGCTATGCCATGAGCTAACTTCTCAACCTCAAGCAATTTCTTAACCTCTTTGTACCTCTACGTCCTCATTTAGAAAATAATATAGACCCACATCCCATAGCCACTGTGCAACCAATGGCCCAGTTTCATAGCTTTGCCACTAATCTCAGAAGAGATGCAGGCCAAGCCACAAAAAATTCATGGGTATGCCAGTCTTGGAGCTAAAAACTCTTGGGCACCCTCAGGAAGGGGGCAGGCTGAGTCCCCACACTGCCAACCCCAGCAGCCTCACTCATTCCCCACAGTTTCCACCATGCAAACCACGCAAATGGCCCAAATTCACTGCTTCACAACTAATTTCCACAGAGGCACCGACAAACCAAAACTTCCAGGTTCACTGATTTTCAGGCTGAGAACTCTGGGGTCTTCTTGGGTGTGGGGGTAGGCAGCCTCCTCCCTCCACCTGTACTATCAGGAACTCAACACTCACATCCAAGTCCCACAACTGCCATGTCAGCAATGGCCCAGTTTCAAGGCTTCACCTCTAATTCCCAAAGAGATGCAAGCCATGCCAAGCCACTGAAACTCATCAGCTCAGTTCTATGGAGTCAGGAGTTCCAGAAGCAAGTAGCCATGTAATACCTACAAATTCCACAATACTGACAGCCCAGTGGGAGCACACCAAATTAGATGTGAAAGAAACAAATGAGTCCACTAAGCCAGCCCAATAAAAAAAAGCAGTAACACAGAAAGCTCAACTAGCAACAAATAGCTTAGTAAACCCTCAGTGACTTTAATGACTCCATTGTGATATAAAATAATTTTCACAAATTATCTTTTACTGAAGTATTTTTTAATAATTCCATTAGTCATTTTGTTGCAGCAAAAAAACATAAAATAAATTATTTTGTGCCTCCTAAGTGGCAGGCTTGGGAAGGGGTGGGAAACTGGGGACAACAGTGGAGGGACGGTTGCTCTGATGATGGAACTGGTGTCAGAACAACACTGGTTGTCCAAAACATCTACATTATGAGCAACTGTGTAAATCAGAAACTTTGAATTAAGTTCAGCTAAATAAATAAAAGTTAAAAATATAATAACAACTGTCCTCTAAAGGTTATTATTATTAAAGGGATAACTTCCTAAATATTTCATACGGGACAGATAGGGCTGTCACTGTCACTGCCTGTCACTGTCTTCCGTTTGTCATCGATTTGCTCGAGTGGCCACCAGTAACATCTCCATATGTCCTGTCTCATGCTAGTAGAGCCCAATGGCATCTGCTCACTCCAGGAACATAAAGAGCCTCAAACCATTCCATCAGGTCATGGGAATGAGGTCTATAATTGTTACTGGTATTTGGCATAGCAAATACAACACAGGTAGCTTGCCAGGCTCTGCCGTGCAGGTGGCATACTCTTGTAGTCACCTCTGATCTCCAGCATTTATTGATGAACCGCGTGGCCACTTGCAGCTTCGCGAGCCAGACTGTGATAGGCTCTTCTGCTGGGTGGATTTCTGACGAGAGGGAATTCTGGATCATTTGATCACTTGATCACTTGACATCCGTTATTCATCGATTTTCTTGAGCGGGTGCCAGTAACATTTCCATTTGACCCTATCACATGCCAGTGTAGCCCAATGGCATCTGGTTGCTTCAGGATATGAAATAATATTACATTAAAATCCTATAGCTGCAGGTAATAAAACTAGCCCAAGAATCAAACACTACTCTTAAAGTTTAATTTTATTTATTTTTGTTTTGATGTCATATTCATTAAGTGCTCAAAGCTTTCTCCTGACTGTGCACTCAGGGGTTACTCCTGATGGGGTTCAAGGTGGACATATAAGATACCAGCGATCAAACACAAATTGGTCATATGTAAGTAAGACCTGATGTCTTTCTTAGTTTTCCTCTCAATTCCCTGCTGCCAATCTCAGTCATATCATGTATACGCTATATAAAGAATCTTCCTTTATGAAACTATTGATTTATGTATCTTATTATTTTTCTTTGCCACACGCTAGTGTATGCATGGCTCTGCATGCAGAAATCATGCTGGTGGGACTCGGGAGACCATATGAGGTGCCATGGATGGAACCTGGGTTAGCTGCTTGTAAAGGCAAGTGTCCTACCCATTGTACTATCTCTCCAACCCCATGTACCTTAATCTTATCTTCAATCCCACCCTAATTCCTCACCAAGCTCAGACGGATTCTAGTTAGTTGAGAACAAAAAGTCACTTCCAGCCAACAATCTGGGCATGCCTTGCTAAATGCAATGGGCTATGTCCTCATAGTGCATGAAGTGAATGTTTCTTTTGGATCTGGGCAATGTGGCAGCTCTGCAGCTCTATATGGAAGTTCAACCATGTCTTCCAATGGATAAAACTCCATCAACTAATTAATGTTGGTTAATATTTGACTATTACTTGAAGGGACAAAATTATATATTGAATTCATATCATCAGAAAATCTAAATTTACATTGATATTTTATTTATTTACTTTTGGGAAATCTCCCAACTGGTGCTCAAAGGGCCCAGTGCTCACTCCCAGGGGATAATCAGCCAATTGGGTCAGTGGGACAATTGCAGGGCTCCAGGATGCAAAGCTTTTTAGGCCTAGTGGTGCCAGGAACACCAGAGCACCACCCAGTGAGGCTTAGGATGCGGTGTGGTGTCAGGGATCCATCCCTGGTTGATTGCAGCAAGGAATGCAATCACTGCACTAACTCCCTGTCCGCCACAAGCTTTTTAATTTTTAGTATAGGTATCTGTATTTTCTAATAACATAGAACAATTTTCAATAATCAGAGTAAGTGCTACTTTCATATTAAAACATCTAAACAAATTCTGATACTTATATCAATGTAAAATTTCATTGGTAAACACATAGGTATCTGACATTACAAACCAATCAGGCTAAATAATATTTGGATAGTAAGACACAAATTTGCCAGATTTTGTTTCACACATTCAAAATCTCATAAACTATTCTTTATAAGAGAGTTTATAAAAAGAGGGACTAAGCAGGTTATAAAGAAAAAATGTGGGACAAGTGTACAGGAGGCAAAGGACAATTAGGATAGGGAAGGGACCAGTATGACAGTAATAGTTAGAAATGATCACTCTGGACAAGAATTGAGTGTTCAAAGTAGGTAAAGGGATATATATGATAACCTGTCTGTGTCTGTATTTCAAACCATGATTCCAAAAGGAGAGCGAGAGAGATAGAGAGACAGAGACAGGGAGACAGAGACAGAGAGAAAGAGAAGGAAAATAAAGCACCTGCTATAGAGTCAGGTTTGGTGTGGGGATGGAGCAGGAAGGAAATCAGGACATTGGTGGTATGAAATGTACAATGATGAAGGGACGGACTTGTGTTAGAAGAGGTGCTGGAACATTATATGACTGAAACCCAATCATGCATAACTTTGTAACTGTCTATCTCACTGTGATTCAATTAAAAAAAGAAAGAAGTTGGGAAAGAAGAAAAGGAAAGGAAGTGAGGACTGTCGCTCAACAGTAGGATGCTTGCCTTGAATATGTGAGGCGCTTGATTTTTGGTCTCCAAAATTGAAAGAAAAAGGAAGGAAAAAATATGAGTGGCTAAGCAAAACAATTCTTTGAATCTCTTTCTTATTTTAAAATATTTGACTAGTATAGCTTGTATTCATACCTAAGTGAATAATTCCAGAACTAATATGTATATGAAAAACTGCACTACTATTAGTTATGTTTTCTTTCCACCCATTTGATAATATACTATATATTTTACAAAACTGAGTAGTTTCAAACATGAAGAAAATTATGATAATCACAAGAATTTCAGAATGTAAACATTTTAAAAAGTGACCTCAACTAAAGCTCACGTTCTAATTTTATTAAAATGCTCACTATACATTATTTTATTAAAAATAAAATGCTCTATATATTTTAATTGGGATATTTATTCTTCATCTTTCAGCTTTATTACTACTTACCATTCTAGATATTAATCCATTGTTAAACATGTAATATACAAAAAAAATGTTTTTACCATTCAGAATTTCTTTTGATGAAAGTTTCTTTTACTATACTGAAAATTTTTTCTTTGATGTAGTTCCATTTGTTTATCTCTACTTTTGTTACATCTACTTTTAGATCAAGATCTAAATAGAAAATTCTCAAAAAGGAAAATATAGCTGGCCAATGGAATATAAAAACAGTCATTATTCCTTTTTATCAGGGCAATACAAATTAAATCAGGTATCTCTCAGATTGAGAATGGCTATCATCCAAAATTTTAAAAAAAATGTACTAGAGGGATGTAGCAAAAACTAGTTTTTAGATATTGGCAGGAGTTTAAATAGTTACAGTCATTATACAAATCAATATGAGATTCCTCAGAAAGTTACAAATTTCTATATAATAAAGTTATCCCATTTATGAGTATTTACTAAAAATTACAAAAACATTAATCTAAAAAGATACACATATATATTTCAATGTTTATGCAGAATTATTTCAAGAACCAAGAACTTGCAACAAGTTAAACATTCAATGATTAATAAATGTATAAATATGTGGCATATATATTGTACAGTAAGCTAATATTATTCAACAATGAAATTCTGCTATTGACAGCAATAAAGATGGAACTGGATGGTATTACTCATAGTAAAATATGTCAGAAAAAGACAAACACCATTTTTCACTTACATGTAGCATTACATAGAGAAAACAAACTAATGACTAAATAAAGCAAAAATAAAATCTGACGATAAAACCTATATATACATATACATATATGGGAAAAGTAGATGATTATACCGTGAAAGAGGGAACTGGAGTTTTGAATGTAAACTTAATGCAGAATGTGCACATATTAACTTTCAAATATGAACAACTGAAGGGACATATTAAAAAAGCATTATTGCAGTAAAAAGGCACTCATTCAATCCAATTAAATAAAAGATAAAAACTGCAGTTGACATATTTCCTGCAAAAAAGCACATACTTTATAACTCTACATTTGGAACCAATTGAAATTTCACAAGTGCCACTTAGGTTGACTTTTGAACTCTTTTGATTTGTAGCTTAGATAAAAGTAAATGATGAACTAATTCATCTATACATAGTTTCTAAGCATTTTACAGAAGATAGCAAAGTAGCTATTCCAGTCTAAGTAAAAGTATATTAAGCACTCTGTGCAAATCTCAGGCTCTGCCAGTAGGACTTAAGAAAGTTTTCAACTTCTTCCACTTTTTGTGATTTGGTCTACTGAGTTGAGACCTCTTTGCATGTACATCCAATGTGTGTAAACTTGTTTTAATTGCTATTTTCTACAAGTACGTTTATGTTTCCCATTCTTAGAGTGAACAAAGTTCACTAATTCTACAGTGGATACATCCTAAACAGGCTGTTGAGTATATACAAGCACACTTAATTTTGTTTGTGGGTTTGCAGTTTTTCCTCTTAAATTATAAGAGAAATCTAGAACTCGGAGGCATTATCTTATTCCTATATATACTTCTTTCAGAGTCACTTCTTACTTTATTTTCTTTATTTTTTATTACTTATGGACAGAAAGTACACTTGCCCAATTACATAATTATATAAGGAAATTCACCTAAAGAAGTACAGATGCAGAGTGCTTAATTTATTCAAGGCTACACACATGGGGGAGAAGATCTGAATTCATACACACAGAGCATCATGTCCCTTTTCTGACAAGTATTTCTCCAAATATGTCACTGGCAGTAGAATCTGAGATCCTTGTTTACAATGCCAAAAAGTACAAAAACATTTTTTTTCGTAACTGTGAACACTTATGATTCACATTCCTCCAGGCCTGCCGGAAACCAGGGATAGTCTCAAAACACTCATGGTCCTAACGTGTTCAGAAAGCTCAAGAAATGACAGAATTTGAAATGGTCAGTCCAGAGATTCAGATCCTGAATATGCAGATCTGAAAACCCAAATGACTTCTCCATTTGAGGCACAGCTTAATGGAGTGTCAGACACCTGAAGATAGAGTTTATAGTGACAAATGTCTTTTCAGGGATTATTGGGGTTTTATGTAAAGTTAAGGTCTATAAATCTTTTCTACAAAGCCCCAGTCTCATTCCAGCCTGGCGGTAAATCATTCACCCTGGCACCACAATTCCAAGAGGAAAGCCACTGAGGACAATATTATAAATGCTGCTTTCCTGGCACCGGCTATCTAACAATTAGTTGCATTGGCACAACTTTTTTCTCATGACCCATTTTAAAATTCAGAATAGAAAAATATAGTCCTTTATGTGGAAAGTACAAAGACTCCAAATGGGAAATTAACCAGACTATAAAACATCCAAAAGAAATCAGCATTCTATATGTTGAGTTGTTTTTTTTGGTTTTGGATGATTACACTTTATTATACCACTTGATGAGGTGCCAAAAGAATATAATTCATGAAGAGGATCTTATTTGTCTACTAAATTAGCTATTACTAATTTAGGTTAAGAATTTCTAAGGATTTCTTTCCTTTTCTTTCTTTTTTTCTTTTGGAAAGGATCCAATTCTTCTCTTGTGATTTTACCCTTTTACATAAGGACTTTTTAACTAAGCAGAGATTTACTTCTTATTATTCTGGAGATTGGGAAGTCCAGGATCAAGGTTCCAGAAAACTAGACTTCATCCTGAAAGAGATTGCCTTGACTTGTCAGATATCAATATATGTTGCAGTTATCAAATATATTCCTCAGGAAAAAGGCTTCTGCAAATACAACATTTTCAGAAAGGAAAAAGCATTTGAAAATCTTTCCCCTGGGGAAAAAAGCATTTGAAAATCTTTCCCCCTGGGGAAATATATATATATATATATATATATATATATATATAATTTTTGTGTATGTATACACACTTGATAAAGAAACTACAATATATAAACAAAACAGAGGGCTAGAGAGATAGCAGAGTTAGTAAGGTAGCTGACCCTGGTTTGATCATTAGTGCCATTTAATGGTTCCCTAAGCCCATGAGAAGTGTGATTCCTAAGCAAAACAGAAGAAGGAGAGAGCCCTGAGCACTGTTGGGTGAGTCCCTCCAAAAAATAATAAGCACAATGGAATACTACTCAGTTATAGGATTGACAACCCCTATTATTCATCTTTCTGAATGTTTGCATTCATTAGCATCATCAACTTTATTTTCATATTTATTCCTTATCTGTGGATCATATTCAGTAGAGCCATCAGGATTGTATCAACATTTCAGCAGCCTGGAGGTTTGAACTCATGGCTTCACATTTTCCCTGTACCATCTTCCAGACCCTTTCTGGAAGAACTTAGAGACCTCTAACACAACAGCTGTCAGGATATCCTCAGTGCTTATGTCATCAAGACATCATATTGGTCTTTCTCATTGCAAATCACAGTCTGACTATCCGAATAGCTTCAATACAAGTTGAGGACACTGCTGGGACTTAAATGCAAGACTTTGTTCTTGCTAAACAAACACTTTAAACCACTGCACTGTACCATTCGTGGGCCCCTTGGAATGGATGGCTAGTTTTGCACACTTATAAATAATGTGTAACATCAGTAAAATTAATAGACTGGAAATATATGCAATATGTTTCTGTACATTTTACATACATTTATTGAGTACGGTTTATTGAGTTCTTACAACATGTCAGTCCTTTGATAGATAGAGATGGACTATAAGTAAAATGATCAACCAGGAGCATGTGACTTAACAGATGTGTCAAGATTAATACTTTTAAAATAATTAATAAACTCGTGGTGTTAAATAATTTCTGTGTTCAAAATGATGGTGAGCTATAAATTCTTTTGACACAGAGATGCTGGGGAAAGTATAAAAAGGCATTAGACAAGAGTCCCTGCAGTTTCATAGAAGAGTTTTTAGTGAATCTGAGTGAGGTATTTCTTTCTCCAGGGTAATTGGACTTAGAAAAACCCCTAGTCAGATTCAGGTAAAAAATCGTATCCCTGGTGAGCAAACTTTACTGAGAATAGAAAAGCTGGGTATAACAGTTAGGCCACTTGCCTAGCATGAGCCTAAGTTCAAATACCGGCGCCACATATGATCCCCAGAGCACCTACCTATAGAGTTCACTCATGAGCAAAAAAGCCAGGAATAGCCCCTGGACATCAAGGAGTGTGGCCTCCCCCATGACCACCTCCTCAAAGATAAATTAGAAGAAATATGAAAACAAAGATTTACAATGAATTATTAGAAGTGCTATTTGTAATAGCAGACAAAATAAACCAAATGTCTATAAATAGTGAGCAGTCTAAATAAAAAGCATGTTCTAGCAACACAAAAGAATATTTTACAGCCATAAAAAGGGTTTAGTAATTTCAATAAATTATTGCTATCATGTCTTCCCTATGATATACTCATAAGTTTTAAAGGGGTGTGCTGTCATTTATTAAACAGTTATATAAAAGTAATAGTTCCATATACTGAAAACAAGGTCAATACCACCAAATTCTGGCAAAAAATACAGAGCAAAAGTCACTCTCATTCTCTGCTCATGCGACAGTTTGGCAGTTTCTTTAAAACCCCTACTTACTCCTACCACATGAGCTATAACTCATGCTCTTTGTATTTACACCAATTAATTAAAACAACACTAGAATGTGAAATCAAATGTTTATGAAACTTTATTGATGGCTGCCAAATTTAAGAAGCAAACAAAATTACCTTCCATGCTATGATCAGATAATGTACATCCAAATATACGTACTATGAGATAGTCTGAATATTATTAAGTTACAGGAGCTCATGAATGAAATTAGTGAGTTTATAAGAGACTATAAAATGCTCCCGTGCTCCCTTCCACCATATGGACAGGAGTTTTAAACTATAATCATATGGTCTCAGTTGAGAAATGCTGCTTTATATCATGATACATTTGGAAAATGCAGGATGAGATTTATCAAAATAGACTTAATAATTAAAAAGCAGAGCACTAAAAAATCTGAAAAAGAAATTCAGCAGTGAAGATGAAGGGGTTAAGAAGTGAACTGTGAGGGGGCAGAGATGCATCCAGAGAACAACACAAGCCTCGCGGGTGATGTCGTGGGTTCAAGCCACAACACTGCATCACAAAAAGAAAATTAAACAAAACAAAGCAACTGCACTATAACTCAAGAGTCTGCTGGGGTCATTCTCTGACACATGGAAGATGGTCACAGAAGTTCATGGTCAGAGGAATTGACCAGGAATGGTCATGTGCTGCAGAAAAGCTGAGAAGCCCAAGTCTAGAGAGACAGCGCAGCAGGCTGGAGCACATGCTCTGCATACGGAGGCCTGGGTTTGGCCTCTGGCACCACATAGCAAACTGACCAGCAGCACATGGTGCCCTGAACCCAAGCTCAGGGCAGGAACTTGACTCTGGAGCAAGGGCTGTTGGCTGTGACCACCAAACCCAATAAAGAACAATAATTCCGTAGTCAGAATAGCAATGTATTATCACCTCATACCAGTGAGAACTGTCTATATAATAATAAAATACTTAAAAAAAAATAGAAACTGTAACTACTAAAAACATTAAAACCAAAAAAAAAAAATCCAGAAAAATCTATGCTGGCAGGGAAACAGTAAAACAGGAACACTCATCAGTATAACTGGGATTGTGATCTGGGTCAGCCTCTATGAAAAACAGTATGAAGATTTCTCAAAAAAAAAAAAATAAAACTTTAACATGAGTCAGTAATTGCACTCCTTAGACTTAATTCCCAAAAAATAAAAAAATATTAATTCAAAAAGATATTGCAACTTAGCATTATTTATTCCAGCACTCAGTACAATCGCTAAGATTTGGAAGCAACCTAGATGTTCAACAGCATATTGGTGGACAATGAAGATGTGGTATATATACAGAATGGAATACTGCACTCCTGTCATGAATGATAAAATCATGGAATTTTGGGGACATGAACAGAACTAGAAGACATCATGTTACATAAAGTAAATGAGAGAAGGAGAATAAACATAGGATGATAATCTCTTACATATGGTATTCAAAGTAACAGGATGAGGGAATGCAATGTTTTTTTTAATATTTTATTATACCACCATGAGATACACAGTTACAAAGGTGTTCATAAGATGTTCATATTTGGGTTTCGATCATATAGTGTTCCAGCACCCATCCCTCCACCAGTGCCCATTTCCCACCACCAATGTCCTTGATTCCCTCCCCTCTCCCCCAGACTGCTTCTGTGGCAGGTTCTTTATTTCTCTCTCTCTCTCTCTCTCTCTCTCTCTCTCTCTCTCCCCCCTCTCTCTCTTCCCTTCCACATTATGGATTACAATACATAAAGAGGTTGTCATGTGTACCTTTTGCCTGTATTTAATGCTCAGTTCTAGGTTGGTATCAGCACTTTCTACAATTATTAGCACACTGTTCTATTCTCTGTCTTACCTAGCCTCTGACTCCCACACATTTGTGATAATTTCCACCTTTGACAAGACCCCCTGTTCCATGTTTTGCCTGACCTTGGATATTGGTATCGTAATTTATATATGTATGTGTGTATCACTTGTATCACTTGTCTTCTCATTGATCATCGATTTGCTCGAGTGGGCACCAGTAATGTCTCCATTGGGAATGAGGTCCATTATATATTGTTACTGTTTTTGGCATATCGAATACAACACGGGTAGCTTGCCAGGCTCTGCCGTGGCTCTGGGTTCATCCCAGGGGCCCAGTCTTTTTCTATGTCAGACTGTCAACTGTATAAAAGCCCAGGTATGCCTGATCCAGAGACTCAGATCCACAGGGCAGAGCTGCTACAGGCTCTCCATGTGCCCAGCTGATCATGAGGCGCCCAGGAGGGAAGGCAGGTTCTAGCCCTGACCTGTCATCCCAGCAGATCCTCACAAGAAGCCAGAGGAACCACTACACCAATATAAGTCTAATAAAATGAATGTGGAAGTTTTCCTTCTTGGATTATTTTGAGAATAGGACAAGTTTCTTTCTTAAAAACAGACATACTGAAGCTGGAAAATGTATAGGAGGTAAGGTGCATTACTTATACACAGCCAGCCAGGTTCAATCTCCTGCATCACATAAGATCCTAGTACTGTGGGCTTTGCCTCTTTCCTTCCGACCTGCCTGGCTCAACAGTTCTGCTTTTGAAAATTGATTGATTTTATGTATGTATGTATGTGTGTGTGTGTGTGTGTGTGTGTGTGTGTGTGTGTGTATATATATATATATATATATATATGTATGTATGTATATATGTGGGACGCCCTCGACCCGCGGTGAAGAACGACCACAACAGGATTCTTCTCAGAACACGCTTTACTGGAGCTCTTTTAGTTTGATACTTATGATGGCGAAAAGGACCCAGACCCGTTGTGCAAGCTGCTTTTATACAGTGCTATTTCGCATGTCCGTTTCCCATTGGCTGGCGCAAATTGACGGTGTCTGCTTCCCATTGGCCGGCACAGGTCGCACGAGCTCGCACAATCTGACGAAACATGCCCTGATTAGAGAAAGCCCAATCACACCACACCAGGGACTCTGCGCATGCGGGGGTGGGGCACAGGATCCTGCACATGCGCTGGACACAGGACCCTGCGCATGCACGGAAGGCAATGTGGCAGTGGGCAGAGTCAGTGGCGCCCAACATATATATATATATATATATATATATATATATATATACATACATATATATATGTATATATAATGCAAATAAATGCAGTCATTCTATATCTATTTCCTTCTGGCTAATTTCCTCAACATGATCTTCTCCATGTCCATCCATTTATAGGCAAATTTCATAACTTCATTTTTCCTAACAGCTGCATAGTATTCCATCCTGTAGATGTGCCAAAGTTTCTTTATGCAGTCATCAGTTCTTGGGCACTCTGGTTGTTTCCAGACTCTGGCTATTGTGAATAGTGCTGCTATGAACATAAACGTGGGGATGGTGCTTCCAGGAATGCAATGTTTTAAAGGGACATGTGTCCCCTGATCAGCCTTGGACTTGGAATATAGAGAAAAGGAAAGAAAAAGTGGAAGAGTGGGGGAGAAGAGCAGATGAGAATCAAAAGGGGGGCCAGGTCAGAAGAGTCAGAGGTGGTTAATGAATGACAGAGCCAAATATCCAAAGCAGAGAGTCAACAACATTGAAATCAAGACACCCAAACTTTAATAGCCAAACTTAGGTAGGCACCTGTCAAGAGGGCAGGGGGTGCTGGGATATGGGAGGGAACCTGAGAACGCTGCTGGAGGGAGGCTGACACTGGTGGTGGGATTGATGCTACAATATTATATCTCAAAAGCTCAACTATGATTAACTTTGTAAAGTACAGTGTTTTAACTTAAAAAGTGGGAAATAATGATATTCCAATCTATATTCACCACAGTGCTATATACTTCAATCTTCAAACAAGATAATTTTCCAACAACAAATAAGTGAATAGAGAACTGGTGTCAGTGGAATGCTACACAGCAATGGGAAAGATGAAACCTTACATTTTGCTTCAACTTGGATGGTGCTGGGGGTGGGGAGGAATGTGTCACACTAAGCAAAGTGAGTCAGAAGAAGAAATACAAATCTGAGATGAACTTGCTCATATGTAAAACATAAAGAAATGGCAAGAGTGGCATCAAAGCCATGAAAATGGGTCATCAAGACAGAGGGTGGGAAATGTCCAGCCTATAGGTCAATGATTCCCGTGAAATCATTTGGTCTGATCTTACCAAGGCAACTGTAACATAGCAATTAAACGTCTGACCAAACAGAGCAGGCTAATTTTTAAGTTGCTAGTTTGTACAGCACATAAATGATAATATAAATATTCAAATGGCCCTTGGCAGAAAAACATGCTTCCCACCCCTGGAATAGATGACGGTCAATTGAAAACAAACCAGGAGATCTTACCAACAGAACTGGAACTAAGGCTGGCCAAGTAGGGGTGCTTCAGAAAAGGTGCCGGGGGCATGGTGGAGGAATATTGGAATTCTGGTAGTGGGCGTGGTCCAACAGCATTGTAAGCATAAAATAACAATATTCATATTCAAATGAGTCATGATTCCTCAATTAGGAAAACTGATTTTTTAAAAAAATTCCAGTCAGAAAGAGAGACAGCTGGAAAAGGTCACAGTATTTATTAAGAAGCCAAAAGCCACTCTTGAAAGAGTTTGGATGCTATAGAAGGAAAGTGGAAGGAAAAACAGCTTCATGAATTGTCTGTCAATTACAAAATTATCAACAGTGTAAGAAAGCTGGAGATGTGCAAAGATATAAGGGGGTATGGCGATGGAGGCCAGCCCAGAATGGTGCTGGAAACGGAATGGTAGATCTGGGAAGTGAGAGACATTTTGGGGGCAAAGAAGAGACATTACTCTAGAAAGGCAGGAACTGCTCTTTCTCTAGGTGAGTAAAAAAAGACAAATGATGTCCAAAGAGGACTAAATGGGTGATGATAAATGGGAAATTCTAAGAACAGGAGTGTCAGGGGATGGAGACAGATTACAGGAAGTTAGCTATAGATAGGGAAGAGAAAAAATTCACAAGTATGCTCTCTTGAGAGAAGCAATGCCAGACTGTGTTAAAGATAGTAAACTGGGAGATGGAGGAGGTGGTTTAGATCGACTGAATTTAAACTGGAGAAAATATATATTCTTAATAACATACTATTTAAATATATATGTATAATAAGGAAAAGTTTAGAAATAAGGGTACGACCTGTTCCCTTGATTTTTTATCAGTTTATTTAAGTCACTTATTAAAGAGAAGATCATTGGTTTGTCCTGTTCATTTTTGTGCTAGTTAGTATCTGACAGTGCCTTGCACAGTGTAATTATAATTCCAGATGCTGTAAGGTGTGTTTAGGAGATGGAATACTAGGGCACACACAATTTGGTTGTAGTGAAAGAGGAAGCCTAGTTTGTGAATATGAAAATGAACTAATTAGTGGACATTTTGAGTCAGGAAGCTGAGCAATACCTGTCTGATCATCAAATCCAATTTCTAAGGAAATTCCATTTAATTGCATAGGCTTAAGAATTAAGGACTGGCAGAAGGAAAAGAACAGATATAGAATGACTGCATTCATTAATAGAATATAAATAGATACCAGTGTTTTACTAAATGTGTGAAATGGTAATGGCAGATTAAAACTCACCATTGAATATGCACAAAGAGACTTAAGTGATAAACTCTAAATATCTGCAGGGCTAGCCACAATGTGTAAAATAAGAGGGAGAGAGATGCAGAGACAGAGACAGAGAGAGAAAGAGAGGAAACTGGGGTACCTGCTGTTGAGGCAGCCTGGGGGTGGGTGGGAGGGCGTGGGGCACATTGGTGGTAGAAATGGGGCACTGGTGGAGGGATGGGTGCTGGAATACTGTATTACCAAGAACCAATTGTGAACACCTTTGTAATGGTATGTCTCACGGTGGTATAATAAAAAATTAAAAAAAAAAGAATTAAGGACTGGATAAATAGTACAGGAGGTAAGACATTTTCCTGGTACCCAATTCACACAGGTTCAATCCCTGGCACCCCATGTGCTCCTCTGACTATTACTGAGATTGATCCCTAACCAGAGTCAGGAATAAGTCCTAAGCACAGCTGGGTATGACCCCAAAACAAAACACAATAAAAGCAAAAAATTAAAAAAAAGAATCAGGGGCTGGTGTGATCGCACAGCAGGTAGGGTGTTTGCCTTGCATGCAGCCAACCTGGATTCAAGTCCCCAGCATTCCATATGGAACTCCAAGTACCGCCAGGAGTAATTCCTGAATGCAAAGCCAGGAATAACCCCTGAGCATTGCTGGGTGTGACTTTAAAAAGTTAATTAATGGGGCCAGAGAGATAGCCCAGTGGGTAGGGCGTTTGCCTTGCACGCAGCCGGCCCATGCCGGCCCGGTTCGATCCCCGGCATCCCATATGGTCCCCTGAGCACCGCCAGGAGTTATTCCTGAGTGCAGAGCCAGGAGAAACCCATGAGCATTGCCGGGTGTGACCCAAAAAAGAAAAAAGTTAATTAATTAATAAAGACAAAGAAATGAAACAAACTTAACCAAAACCATGATACTAAACAAAAGACTACATTTTTATTTCATTATTTTTGCTGCTACCCAAATGTGGGATGGGAGACAATAAAATAATTACCCATTGGCAGATTAAAACTCACCATTGAATATACACAAAGAGACTTAAGTTTTAAACTCTAAATATCTGCAGGGCTAGCCACAATGTAAAACAAGAGGGAGAGATAAGCAGAGACAGAGAGAGACAGAGAGAGAAAGAGAGGAAACAGGGCTACCTGCTGTTGAGGGAGCCTGGGGTGGGGTGGGAGAGGGTGGGGTACATTGGTGGTGGAAATGGGGCACTGGTGGAGGGATGGGTGCTGGAATACTGTATTACCAAGAACCAATTGTGAACACCTTTGTAATTGTATGTCTCACGATGGTATAATAAAAAATTTTAAAAAAATAATTACCCATGATGTATAAACCACTTTTCCTTCCCCCCTTCCCCCACATGTGGCTTGCCCTACAGACATTCAGGTTTTATCATGTATTATCAATACTGAGTTCTAGTCTGGCATTACTATTTCCCACACTTAGTAGAACATTGGTATATATTTATATCCCATTAATGAATATGGGCATTGCTCAGGAGATCAGCGGTGACTATAAGAGTATGCCACCCACACGGCAGAGCCTGGCAAGCTACCCGTGTTGTATTTGATATGCCAAATACCAGTAACAATTATCTCATTCCTATGACCTGATGGGATGGTTTGAGGCTCTTTATGTTCCTGGAGCAAGCAGATGTCCTTGGGCTCTACTAGGATGAGACAGGACATATGGAGATGTTACGGATGCCCGCTCGAGCATATCGATAATGAACGTGAAGACAGTGACAGTGACAGTGACAGAATATAAAGCAATGGCCAAGAAAGCAAAAGCATTCAACCCTATCAAAAAAATAGGGAGAGTAGATAAACATAAACTTCTTGAAAGAAGACATACAAATGACCAAAAGGCGCATGAAAAACTGCTCTACACCAATAATCATCAGGGAAATGCATGAAATACCATTGCACACCACAGAGACTGGTACATGTCAAAAAGAACATGAACAGTCCATGCTGGCATAAATGCAGGAAAGGGGGAACCTTTTCACGTCTGGTAGGAATGTCAACTGACACAGCCTTTTTAGGAAACAATATAGACACTCCTCAAAAAATACTAGGAATTGTCTGTTATAGAGACGGCTGGTTGTACAGGACATTGGTGGAGGGGTTGTTGCTTGGTGTGGCAACACTGACTGCCTGAAACCCAGACATAAATCACTTCCCTATATCTCAGCAATTCCATTTTCTTGAATATACCCTAAGAGCCCAGAAACAAAATGCACAAAAAAACATTCTCACTTCTATGTTCATTGCAGCATTATTACAATAGCCAAAATCTAGAAGCAACCCAAGTACCCAAGAACAGATGACCGGACAATAAAAAACAAAACTGTGTTACATATAGACAGTGGAATATTGATCAGCTATAAGAAAAGATGAAATCGTGCCATTTACTGCTCCCTGGATGGGTCTGGTGTGCAACATGCTGAGTGAAGTGAGTCAAAGTGAGAAAGACAAACACAGAATGATCTCTCTCATATACGGGATATAAAAAAACATATCAAACATTGTTGCAGGACACCTAAAAGCCTAGGCCTCTGCAGCTGCCCTGGATTGACTCCTGCAGGTCACTTCATAGATAGGGGGATAGTCTGAATGTGGCAGTCTTATCTGACCATGTATTCTGTACTGGCTGGTATAAATATTCTCTCATGCTACCACAAGCATCGTGGGACTAGCTAGATCTTACCAGCATATTTGCCTGGCCACATTGGATCTCTAAGTGATTAGACCAGAGAGAAATGTTGTTTGCCTCCAATCAAGCAAGCCTGGCTCCCTGATACCTCAAAGGTAACTAAAATACAAAACTACTGTGAAGTAGACGAGACTCTTGTGAAAGCCTGGAGAAATATTTAACTGGCATTAGTATTAGTCTTTGGTACAGAGACATTCCATATCAGAAACCCCCTTCTCTACCCTATAAAGGCCATTCCAGGCAGATCTTGGCTCAAGATATTAGGTGAGGTGCTGGGAGAAATTACCTGAGGGTATTTGACCCTTCCTGCCAGGGGAAGTTACATTTAGCTTATAGCTTCTCCCAGCTCTGCTAGGAGGCTTTGAATTAGCTCTGGGTCCTTGTAAACAGCCAGATGGTCTCCTGAAGTTGCTACATTCTATGGAGCTGTTTTCCTGTTTTCATCTCTAGATAGCCCAGCCCAGAATGGGCTGGGCTGAGAGTTTGGGAGGATTTCTAGCTATAAGATAAGCTGCAAGAAGAAAGAAGCTCTCTCTCTTTTTTTCCCTTTTGCCATTTCGGCTTCCCTTGGTGTTTTGCTTCTCCGTCCTCTCCATACTCTGTTGGGCCTTAACACGTGGTGGCAGCCATCTTGGCCTACACCTGGCTGGGGCCTAGCTGGGAACCCAGAGTCCGGAGGTTTTCCCTGCTCTTGGATTGTATATTGGATCCTGTGATAGTAAAGCCCTTTTAAAACTGCATCGGATTCCTGAGTCTTCATCCATTCCCGCCGGCTTCTGAGGTAGAAGAGAACGCTTCCCGGCACTGTCAGGGGATCCCGGCGCCACTCCCCGACAAAACATATCTGGAGGGCTGTGGAGTAATATTCCAGTGGGTAAGGCATTTGCCTTGCACTCGGCAGACCTGGAATCGATCCCTGGCATCCCATATGGTCCCCCAAGCACCGTCAGGAGTAACTCCTGAGTGCAGAGCCAGGAGTAACCCTTGAGCATCACCAGGTGTGATCCAAAGAGAAAAAAAGAAAGAAAAAAAAGAAACCTCAAAAATGCTCAAAGGACATAGAAAGGAAGAGTGTGAGAAGTGGAATTTCCCAGGAAGCTTGCATGGTCTGGAGAGGAGAGGGATAGGATAGGGTGACACGATGACAATGGTAGAGGGAGGAGGAAAGTGGCCAATCAGGAGGAAAAGGGGTTGTTGAAAGCTATAAGAGTTAAAGCATGAAGCCTATTGGTTATAATTCTGTAAACGAGTATTTAAAAGTTATTTTAAAAACTATCTGTCAAACATAGATATAGAATGAGTGCATTCATTAATGGGATATAAATATAAACCAGTGTGTTGGTGGGAAGTGGGCACTGATGGAGGGATGGCTGCTGGAACACTGTTTGACTGAAACCCAAACATGAATATCTTTGTAATTGTATATCTCACAGCGGTATAATAAAATATCTTTAAAAAATAAAAAAAAACTATCTGTCATAGAGATGGGCTGGTGGATTGAGGGAAAACTGGGTACAGGACATTGGTGAATGGGTGGTATTCAGTGTGGGAACAGTGCCTGGAAACCCAGACATAAGTCACTTTGTGATTTGTGGTGACTGGAGTTCAAAATTTTGAAAGATAAAATAATTGCAGTTCCGTCCCCTTGGTAGTTCCATTTCACCTTCATTTTGGCTATTGCTCAATCTTTACAAAGCTCAGTTCCAAGTGTGCTTGGTCTCTCGCTTTTCTCTCCCAATACTTACTGAAAATCTACCAGAATATATGAGGTCATGGTGAAATTATCAAGCAATCTGACGAACTTAGCAGATAGACTATGTAACACCTTACAGTCATCCCACTAGACATTAGTGTCTCTGATTTAAGAACTGGTCAGGGACCAGAGTGATAGTACAACAGTAGGGCATTTAGGTAGCATGTAGCCAACCAGAGTTTGTTCCATGGCATCTCATGTGGTACCACGAGGCACCACTAGGAGTAATTCCTGAGTGCAGAGCCAGGAATAACTGCTGAGCATTGCTGAGTGTGACCAAAAAAAAAAAAAAAAAGAACTGGTTTGATTCCTCATCTCAGACAAAGTAGTCTGTCCTGTAATGCAGAGGGTCAGCTCAGGGACCTAGGTAGGAACTAGGGTCCATATTTGGTCCAGAGTTGGTTTTGCATCCCAAATTTCTTTTAATTGCTTGCTATGCAGATCTAAATAAATTACCCAGCTCTATTCACTGTATCCAGCTCTATCCATTCTACAAAGAAGTGTTCATCAATGTCAAAAGAGGGGTTCGGCAGGGTGATACCATTTCACCAAAACTCTTCAGCGCCACCCTTGAGAACATCATGTCACAAGTAGAATGGGAAGGAATGGGAGTGAAGATAAACGGTCTGCAACTAAATCACCTCCGCTTTGCTGATGACATCGCTCTAATAACACCAAACATTAGCCAAGCGGCACAAATGCTGGCTGACTTCGACCGAGAATGTGGAAAGATAGGTCTACAGCTGAATCTCAGCAAATCTATGTTCATGAAAAATGAACTAGTTTCAGAGGCCCCATTCACTCTCAATGAAACAAACATCTCTGAATGCAGCAGTTATGTGTACCTAGGTTGAGAAGTCACATGATGAATGACCTAAAACCTAAGCTGCACAGGAGGAAGACAGCAGCATGGAATGCCTTCAAAAGCATTAAAGAAATAGCTAAAAAAAGACAAAAAACCTCCGGCTCTGGGTACCTCTCTTCAACTCCACTGTTATCCGTGCATTAACATACACCTCAGAGACCTGAGTCCTATGAAAGCATGATGAGAATGCTATTCGGTCTCCTGAAGAGGAATTGAAAGAGCTATGCTTGGAATATCACGCCTCACTCAAGTGAAAAAGGAATCCGAGCGCCAACCTCCAACCTCCATCACTGTTCCAGAGTCAGGGATGCTCTCTCATTTGCCAAGGCACCGAAAATCAGATGGGCTGGACATGTAATGCGATTTGGAGACAACCACTGGACTAGAGCCGTTACCAACTGGATACCACGGGATGTCAAAAGATCACGTGGACGCCCACCTACAAGATGGTAAGACTTCTTCGTCAAGACACTGAAAGGTTTGAGGCTCTTTGTATTCCTAAAGCATCCAGATGCCATTGGGCTACACTGGCACGTGATAGGGTCAAATGGAAATATTACTGGTGCCCGCACGAGCAAATCAACGAATAACAGGATGTCAAGTGATCAAGTGATTCACTGTATCACTGTCTTCCCATTCATCATCGATTTGCTCGAGCGGGCACCAGTTACATCTCCATATGTCCTGTCTCATGCTAGTAGAGCCCAAGGGCATCTGCTTGCTCCAGGAACATAAAGAGCCTCAAACCATTCCATCAGGTCATGGGAATGAGGTCTATAATTGTTACTGGTATTTGGTATATCAAATACGACACGGGAGGCTTGCCAGGCTCTGCCATATGGGTGTCATACTCTTGTAGTCACCTTTAAATATATAAATAATAAATAAATAAATAAATACATGAATAAATAATTTCATTTATTCATGAAATGCATGGTCACAAGCTGCCGCAAGCAGGGCTGTAATAGGCTCTTCTGCTGGGTGGAGTTCTGACGAGAGGGAAGTCTGAATGTGGAAAATGGTGGCCCTAGGTCATTTTGAACTCTCACACCGGCCTGTCTGCATCTCAGGTACCCTACCTCCCTGGGGTGTGTGGCTGGCCGGGCGGGCGCCTGGGGCCGTGGTAGAGCCCCGGGTCTCGGCAGAAGGTGGAACTACAACCCCCAGAAGTCCTAAGCGGAACCGAAGTAAACGGTCATTTTGAACTCTCACACCGGCCTGTCTGCATCTCAGGTACCCTACCTCCCTGGGGTGTGTGGCTGGCTGGCGCAAGGTCGCGCTAACAGCGGCCGCTTATTAATAGAAAAACCTAGGAATTTCCACACCAAGGGAAGGTAATACCCTCAAGAAAAAAGAAACAGTACACCAGAGGAATCTATCCCTGAACACCACAACACCATGGGGGAAACAACGCAGATCCCCAGCTCGAAAAACAGATGAAGGAATCGACCCTGAAGACTCAAAAAGAATACAGATGTGCATGATCTCTCTGATAGTGAAACCAGAGAAGAAATTGGTAGGATGTTTAAGGAGCTCAACGAAAAAATTGAGCAGATGTCCAATAAAATACAGGAGAACATAAACGAAGCAGTTGAAAGGGCTGTCAATAAACTACGGGAGGAAATGAGAGCAGAAATGAGAACCATGCAAATAGAAATATCATCGCTTAAAAACTCAGTAGACGAAATGAAAAACACAATCGGGGCTCTGAATAGTAGGATGACAGCAGCGGAAGAGAGAATCAGTGAGACTGAAGATGAGCTGCAGAAAGCACTCAGAGATCTACATAAGATGGAAAAAGACCGGATAATGGATCAGCAATGAAACAGAGAACAATGGGATGAAGCCAGGCGGAACAACATAAGAATCATAGGAGTCCCAGAGGGACAAGAAAGTAACCCCAAGGAAAATGGTGGCCCTCATGGAGTGGGGGGTCACCTGGCTTGTTGCAAGGCTCTGCTGGGGTGGTGGGCCAGAGCTAGAACCTGCCATCCTTCTCTGGTGCCTCATGAGCGGCTGGGCACAGGGAGAGCCAGTAGCAGGTCTGCCCCATGTCTGTGAGTCTCTGGATCAGCATTCCTGGGCTGGACTAGAAAAAGACTGCTGCAGGGTGGGTCCGATGAGTTGGGCTGTAACAGACTCTTCTGCTGGGTGGAATTCTGACAAGAGGAAAGTTCATATGTGGAAAATGGCGGCCCTCATGGAGTGGGGTCATCTGGCTTGTTGCAAGGCTGGCTCTATTAAATGAAAATAATAATAACTCATAGTTTTAGAGTGGTTTTATAATTCACTAATATTATCTGTTACAGGACACCTAAAAGCCTAGGCCTCTGATTCTGCCCTGGATTGCCTCCTGCAGGTCACTTCATAGATAGGGGGTAGTCTAAATGTGGCAGTTTATCTGACCATGTATTCTATACTGGCTAGTATAAATATTCTCTCATGATACCACAATCATCGTGGGACTAGTTAGGTCTTACCAGCATATTTGCTTGGCCACGTTGGATCTCTAAGTAATTAGACCAAAGAGAAATGCTGTTTGCCTCCAAGCAAGCAAGCAGGACTCCCTGATAACTCAAAGGTAACTAAAATACAAAACTACCATGAAGTAAACGAGACTCTTGTGAAGGCTTGGAGAAATATTTAACTGGCATTAGTATAGTCTTTGGTACAGAGACATGCCATATCAGAAACCCCCTTCTCTACGCTATAAAAAGGTATTTCCAGGCAGATATTGGCTCAAGACAATAGGTGAGGTGCTAGGAGAAATTACTTGAGGGCATTTGACCCTTCCTGCCAGGGGAAGTTACATTTAGCTTATAGATCCTCCCAGCTCTGCTAGGAGGCTTTGAATTAGCTCTGGGTCCTTGTAAACAGCCAGATGGTCTCCCTGAAGTTGATACATTTCTATAGACCTATATTCCTGTTTTCATCTCTAGATAGCCCAGCCCAAAGTGGGCTGGGCTGTGAAGTTTGGGCAGATTTCAAGCTACAAAATAAGCTGTAAAAGAAAGAAGCCCTTCTTTTTTTTTCCCCTTTTTTGCCATTTTGGCTTCCCTTGGCATTAGCCTCTCTGTCCTCTCCATCTCTGTTGGGCCTCAACACGTGGTGGCAGCCCTCTTGGCCTACTCGTGGCTGGGGCCTAGCTGGGAACCCAGAGTCCGGAGGTTTTCCCTGCTCTTGGATTGTATATTGGAACCTGTGATAGTAAAGCCCTTTTAAAACTGCATCGGATTCCTGAGTCTTCATCCATTCCCCACCCGGCCGGAGGTAGAAGGGAACTCACTTCCCAGCACTGTTGGGGATCGCGGTGGAGTCCCCGACAATTATCTATAATGTTTCTGCTTCAAAATGTCAGTAAAAAGAAGTTATAAATAGTTTCATACAAATACACTTATTCTAGTCAAAACAACACAACTAGGTCCATGGTAAATTAGAAATCTCTAGCAAGGGCAAATGTAAAAGGGTCACAAGGTCAAAGTTAAACAAAGAATATTAGTTGTAAGCTAGTTTATGACATAGTAACACTTCACAGTCTATTCTCTACTATAAACTTCAGGGTAATGTTTATCTTCTTCATTTTTAAGACTAAGTATACTTTTTTGAAGAGAAGAAAGCAGAAGGACTCTGGAATAGGGAACACCATAGATATCAGTTCCCTGAATATCATACTGACAATATAGATATTAATTCAGTGTTTACATACTTAATACTGAGATATACAACCTTCTTTCTTCCAATAGTGAAATGCGTTGGGCTATCTATATATTCTGCAATAACATCCCTCCCTCAACCAAACCAAGACCGACCCTAACACTCTAACAACCAGGCCTCTCCAGGCTACAGACAAGTGTAATATAACTGCTTCCTAGTAAAGAAACTCCACTCTACACTTTCAAAGCCTTTTAATACATTATCTCATAGCAATAAAAAATTGCTAGATATGAGAAAATTTGGCTTAAAATCAATACAAAAAAAACAATAAAAGACCTCAGTTTCAGAGTTGGCAGAGAAACACTATAAAATAACTATGATAAATATATTAAAAACTCTGTAAAAAGGATTGACATATAAATAAATGAGAAATGAGGATAAAGATTAAAAAAGCAGAAAGGAAAGTGCCTTTATAACACAGACAACACAGAGTCTCTAAAACTCTTTTAGATCCAATAAGTGAAATCAGCAAGGTTGTAAGACAATGAATAAAGTCAGAATTTCCATGTGGTTCGAGAATAAAAGTGGAGGATAAAATCACAAAATATCCATTTTTGGATGACAGGCCTAGCTAGCTTGGGAGCTTTGCTGTTTTATCCACTCACAGCTTAATCTATTTACATGTTCTTAAGCCAGGGTTCATACTAATGAGATCTCTCTTCTATGTAAACACTGATGGAGGGTGTGGCAGTTACAAAACTCACCTTGACTCTGAATGAGTAACTCCAGACTTATTATTATACATCTCTAAGACTTCTATGTTATCTAGATTGGTCACAGCTCCTCTTTATACCCACTGGACCCAGCATGGGACAGTTAGAATTTACCAGACTACCACCCTGGCTACGTTGAGACTATCATTTAAGATTATAGGAAGGATCATATTAGTTTGCCCTCAAGCAGGCCCTTTCAGTATAGGGAGAACAAGATACTCAGAATCACCCTGGTGCAGATAATAAATAAGAATGACTTTGTGGGTACCATCTAGGTTACATGAAACCCCTGAAATTAAGATGTATTACCTTATACCAGCCCCTCTTTTCTCCAATGTTTTACATAAGAGATAATCTCAGAAGAAGATATTAGTCCTGGGTATAATCCTTTGCTTATACCTGTAGTAGGGTGTGGTACTACCCTTCTACACTCTTCTACTATCTAGAAGCTGTTTAGGGTTATTTGTTTACAGGACCCTCCCTGAAGTCAGGATTACTTTTCTGTATATAAGGGGACTGACTTGAGGTACTGCTCTCTCTTTGGTGGGAATCCTTTCTGGTGGGATCCACTTTGGTGGAACTGTTCTCTGGTGGGATCATCTTTGGTGGAAGTCTTTCCGGTGGAATCCTCTTTGGTAGGAGACTTGGACCGTTGTGTATGGTCTAAGTTCTGACCAGGTCTTTCATTATATTGGATTGCGGTGCTAGAGCTTTTTATACTATTAAAAGATTTTTTTTGGAACTGCACCAGACTTGTGAGTTTTCATCCATTCCCCTGAGGCCTTGGGGGTAGAAGAGAACTTCTGTCCTGTTACTGTTGGGGACCCCAGCGGCTACCCAACAATCCATTATAATTGTATCGAAAAAACACTAAGAATAGACTTAAGAAAACAAAATACTTCTACTTTGAAAATTCTATTAAAACTATAGGGATTTGGGCTCCTCCACCCTTTCCTCCACCTCCATGCCAGATACCCCAGAAGGCAGACATGCCAGACCCACAGCTCCGCAGAGCCGACATGTGACACTCTTAGATAGTACTAGATATTAGGATCAGGTCCTTTCTAGGATCTTTCACATTTATACACTGTATACAGTTCTAGGCAGGTTCTAACTGTGAGCCTAGCAGGAAACCAGAGCAACCCCCACACCATGATGTCAGTCATTTTTATCATCTAGATTCCACAGCTCCTTAGATTTCCACCCAAGAGAAAACCTGAGCCTTCCCCTTTTGAGTTTCATCAGTAAATGCTCGAGATGAGAGGATTCTTTGAGAGTATACCACCTACAGGGCAGAGCTTGGCAAGCTGCCCGTGTTTTATTTGATATGCCCCAAACTAGTAACAATTATGGCCCTCATTCCCATGACCTGAAGAAATGGTTTGAGGCTCTTCCTGTTCCTGGAGCAAGCGGATGCCCCTGGGGTACATTTGCTTGCAACAGGACGTATGGAGATGTTACCGGTGCCTGTCGAGAAAATCAATGAACAAAGGGAAGACAAGTGATACAAGTGATGTGATTGAAACTACATTAAGAAATTAAGAATTGAACAATAGATACCCCATACACACTAGTAAGAGACAATAATGTGACAGCCATTCCAATTGATATATAAATACATGACAGTTCCACGTTATCTATAAAATCAACATGCTTCCAACTCAGGCTGGGTTTATTTTTAGAAAAAAGTGATATGTTATTATATGGAAAAAGACAGGGCCTAGGACAGTCAAAAAAATCTTATGAAAGAAAAAGAGTTAGAGGTGACTATGTGATTTTGTCAATGGTTATGAAACCCTGACAATCAATTTAGCATTGCATTGACACACACAAACAAAATAAGGGAATATATTAAACAGCACAAAGTATCTAGAAGTAGACCCTCCTTTATACCCAACTGATTGGTAAAGATTCCATAAATTCAATGCAAAAGGAAAATATTTTCAACATATGGTGCTAGAATAACTAGATGGCTGTATATCCTGACCTGTTCATCATAGAGTATACAGAATTACCTTCAGATGACTTAAAATAGAAATATAAAATCCCACAAAATTGTCCTTGAAAAAGCATAAATGAATTTCTTTTGCAATAATGCAATCAACAAGTATTTCTTGGTATTTAAAAAGCATGATCATAAAATAAAAATATACCAAACTGAAATTTATCAAAATTAGAAATGTCTGCTCAACAAAGAACACATTTAAGAAAACAAAAAAAAAGCAAGTTATAGATTGACTGCTAATGCACAGTGGAACTGCATTGCATACTTTACATGTACAGATAGACATGAATTAACTCAAAAACTCTTGAATTTGAACTCTTAAGAACAAAATATAATTATGCATTACAAACTGAAAAATTATAGATGTCTATACATTGAAATGTGGGCATGAAAGAACAAAAATCGTTTAATAATGTTAACATCATCCTCCTTTTGATGAAAACTGAAGTGACACTTGAGAGTTGAGGAGAAAAGAATAGCAAGTTCAGAATAATATTTAAAGTTAATAGGTAATCCAAAGAAATCAAAGTAATAATATGATTATAAAAACTGTTAGAAGAAAAAAAAAAGCACCAAAGAAGCTAAGTACATCAAGTCCCTAGAATTTTTATAGCTGACAGTATGGATATTTAGGAATTTTTAGGAAACAATATCCAAAGTAAAAAAAGTTAAAACAGCAGTAAGAGTTTGGACAGATAGTGCAAGGACTAAATAGGTGCTTGCCTTACAGCCCACTGACCGCGGATAAATTCCCAGAACCACCTTTGGCCCCAGAGCACTAATGAAAGGAATCCATGAGCCCAGAGAAAAGAGTAAACCCTGAGTACAACTAAGCATGGTCCCAAAACAAATTCAAATTACAGCAAAAGCATATTTAGAGCTGTCAGAATAATGAACTGAACAAGTAAAATAAATATTTCACTCTGGGAAACTGGCTTTCGGGTTGAAAATGACTTTGATTTTACTTCCATTATACAACATTGCATTTTCCCAAACATGTCTACTTATTATGTTGTTTGTACCTAATAGATACTTATAATTGGGAAATGAAATGGAAAAATTGAGAAGAGAAGGAGGAAAGCAGAGAAAATATGAATTCGTGTTGATTTCTGAATAGTGAAAATCCATTCTAAAATTTTAAAAGAACTATTTCAAAAAAACAATTCCTACATAGTGGGATGGCTATATTTACTACATCTGTCTGTGTGACAAAAAATTTTATGATTTGAAAGGAAAATGAACTAGAAACATTGCTCAAAGGGCTAGATGTATGCTTTGTACGCAAGAGCCCTGGTTTGACCCCCTGGCATTGTATGGCTCTTCAAGTACCCCTTACAATAGCTGCAAATACTGAACTGTGAGTAAGCTCTGAGCACCCCCAAATGTGGTCCAAAAACAAACAAGACAAAAACAAACAGGGGCCAGAGGTACTGTACAGGGGTTAACGCACTGGCCTATATGCAGCTGACCCTGGTTTGATCCCTGGCACAGTATACAGTATCCTGAACAATGCTGGGAGTGATCCCTGAGCATAGAGGCAGGTGCAATCCCTAAACACAACCAGATGTGATCCCCAATCCCCCTTAAAAACCCACAAAATAAATATGTGAATACGTTTTTTTAAAAGATGGTTTTCTCTTGAAAAACGAAAATCTAAAATTTAGTTGAAAATCATCTTAGTGAGATACTTTATTGCCTACCAGAATATAACATCTGGGATAGTTGGAGCTATCTGCGAGGAAACACTTTGGAGAATATCACAATGTGATTAAGCTTACAGTTTGCATCACTATATCACAAGGGATAAAAAGCCACTGGTGTTGCTGTCCGTGAAGTCTGGGGAGTATTTAGTCCTAAAATGCCAGCTTGAACCGAAAATGTTACCTACTTATCAGGCAGAAATTTGCAACAACAGTAGAATCACTGCCAACTAATGCCAAGTTCTTCACTGGGAAATAAAGGGAATCTTGAAAAATACCCTTATGGCAGTGTCTTTACAATTTGTACTGACATAAGCTCTTTGGGGAGTCTTTGCTAAGATTAAGTCTACACCCATAATTATGTCATCGTGAATACAGAAGTGTCATTTTTGTTTGGTTTCTGTAACTTGTTTACAAGATTGTGGGAGCAATAGCTAATGGTGATGTCCAGAGCCATCTGCCACTTAGATACTAAAGCCTGTTGCACTGGTCCCACTAGAGTTGTGATGCTGGTTCACATATGTCTTAAAGTAGGTGTGTGCAGACAAAATTACATGCGCATAGGATTGAATTTTATAGCAAACAAAGTATTACTCCAAGAACTAGTCATCAGGTTATCTTGGCCATTCCACATGCAGCACATCTGGGAATTATTCTCAGAAAAACATTGGGTAGCAGCTCTGAGAAGTGGCTTAGATTCTGTGGTTTGACTGCAGAAAAAAATAATTTGTAAAATAAATATCAAGCCCCAGTGTGTTCTCTGCCCCATGTTAAACCCATGACCTCTGATGGTGAACCTGGATAAAGAACTTGTATTGACTTTTTTAAGATTATATTAATGGGTCGATACTTTCACAAATAGCAACAAAATATTTCAAAAGCACTTCTTGCTCTCCTCATTACTCTCAGTTGGTTATTCATGATACAAATGTTGTAGGATGTATGCATTTTTAGGAGGTAAGTTTGAGATTTTCTGAGTAGCTTGCTTAAATAAATACAGCCCAAAAAAAGCAGGGATTTTGAAGTTAGACAAACCTGGGTTTGAATTCTTTAAGCTCCATTTGTGAAATGAGCTTCATCAAGATATTCAATATTGGCCTGTTTTCTAACCTAAAAGAAAAAATGAAAGTAAAACTTAAGGATTATGAAACAAAAATAAGAATGTACATAACTCGCCTAATACAGTCATTCTCAGGTTGTGTGCACATTTAATTCTTTGGGGGAGATTAAAAAAATAATGGTTTGGGACCAGAATGATAGTCCAGTGGGTAGGATGTTTGCCTTGCACAAGGGTGACTCTGATTTGATCCCCTATACCTCAGGTGGTCCCCCTGAGTCCACCAGGAGTAATCCTTGAGCACAGAGCCAGAAGTAAGCCCTCAGCACTACTATGTGTGGCAAAAAGAAAAAGAAAAATACCAGCAAAATTCAATTCAATTAAATTCAGAAAACTCTGAATTTAATTAGTCAGGTCTGAGCTTTGAATTTTTTTAATGGTCTTGGGTAATGCTAAAATGCAGACCAGTTGGGAACTGCTGGCCTAGTATATAAGAATATCAGTTAGTATATTACAATAGCAGCATAGACATATATGGCATAAATGTTTTTTTTTAAATTGATCTAACTTACTACTTATAATAATCTTAAGTGGAAAGCACCATATTATGCCCAGTAGCTAGGAAAAGCCAAATATATATCTATATCAAATTTGATTGGAAAGCAAAGCCCAAGGCCTCAGTAACAATATTCCTGAAAATGTTTCCTGGCCATAAGTTACTTAACATGATTGAAGTATAGCAAATGTATAAGTTCCATTTTTTAAAAGACACACACAATTAAAAAGCAAAACACAGACATAAACCCTCTGGGCTGTATGAAGAGGTAGTAACAGGAGGTAAGGTGCTTTCTTCGCATATGGTGGCAGTGGTCACAACCCTAGTTAAAATCCCCAGCACCACATATGTTCTGAGCAATGACAGGATTAACTCTTGGGAACAGTCAGCAACAGCCTGGGCCACAGCAATAGTACAGTGGGTGGGGCATTTGCCTTGAATATGGCTGACCCAAGTTTGACTTCTGGCACCCCATCGGGTCCAGGAAACCTGCTAAAAGTGACCCCTGAACAGAACCAGGCATAAGTCCTTACACTGCTGGGTGTGGTCCAACCCACCCATGCTCCCCCAACCCCTTGAACACTGAACACTGCCTGGTATAAACAAATCAAACTCCACTGGGGCAAGGGATGCATGTGTACCTTCTAGGTCCTGGAATATGACTCCAGGGGTAGAGCACAGGCTTTACACCTGCAAGAACCTGGGTTAAAACCTGACACGTATCATTCCCACAGCAGAGCAGTGAACAGCTCTAGAGGCTTTCAAGAATCTCTGGGTTTGTCAATGGAGACTCCATTATATAGTCTCTTTGACAAGAGCAAAAGCTAAAATGGGAATTTTTTCTTTTAGATTTAAGACAAATTCAATAGAACTTATTTTGTAGCTGCCACTCTTAGCAAAAGGAAAAATTAGAAGTTTTGTTTTTATCTAAAATGTCTTTACTATTCTTTTTTTTGTAAATCAATATTAATTTTTATTTATTTTTTTTAATTTTTTTTTTTTACAATTACAAAGATATACAATTAAAAAGTTTATATTTGGGTTTTGGTCATACAGTGTTTCCGCACCCATCTCTCCACCAGTGCCCATCTCCCACCACCAACGTCCCCAGTTCCCCCCCTCCCCCAGCCCTCCTCCATGGCAGGTTCTTTATTTCTTTCCATTTCTCTCTCTTTCTCTATTCCTTCCCTTCCAGACTATGGATTACAGAACATACATTAAAGGGTTGTCATGTGTATCTTTTTGCCTCTATTTAATGCTCAGTTCTAGGTTGGCATTAGTACCCTTGACAATTGTTAGCTCACTGTTCCATTTTCTGTCTTACCTAGCCACTGACTCCCACACATTTGTGATAATTTCCACCTTTGACAAGACCTCGTTATATATGTTTCACTTGACCTTGGATATTGGTATCATAATATGTATATATATATGTGAGACGCCCTCGACCACCTGCGGTGAAGAACGACCACAATTCTTCTCAGAACACGATCCCAGAACCGTTCTGGAAGACCACAATTCTTCTCAGAACACGCTTTACTGGAGCTCTTTTAGTTTGAAATTTATGATGGCGAAAAGGACCCCGACCCTTTGTGCAAGCTGCTTTTGTACAGTGCTATCCGGCATGTCCGTTTCCCATTGGCTGGCGCCAAATGGTGCGAGTCGACGTGTCCACTTCCCATTGGCTGGTGCAGGTCGTGCGAGCTCATACGAGGCTCGTACAAGCTGACAAAATGTGCCCTGATTGGACAAAGCCCAATCACACCACACCAGGGACTCTGCGCATGCGCAGGACACAGGACCCCTGCGCATGCGTGGAGTCCAGCACAAAATGGCACCCAACATCTCCCCCTTTTTTGTTTTATAAAAGACACCTAGGCATCTACCCGATCAAGGCCAATACTTCTTCAGCACCAGCCGATGGAGGGTGGTTGCCTGGAGAAAGTTTCAACAGCGTTACACCTTTCCTTGTGCAATGGCACTAAACCTAAAGAGTACAAAGGCTGTAATGTGCTATTAAACATGTCTTACAGGGTGCAATGGCAACAAGACCTCCTGGTGCCAAGACCATGTTCAAAGATCTCTCTTGAGGCTAGCAAGCCAAACCTGGGGAGATGTGCCTTGCTCCAAGGCTGCCACGGCCTGTATGATTACAGCTTTATCCTGGGCATGACGTGCTCTAAGTTTGCGTAACAACCAGAGGCAAAGGAACACGCCAGCACAGCAGATTGCTCCAAAAATTCCCACCCCCACCCATTCCTTAAAGAAGTTAAAGGAGGAAAACATCCACTCAGTAAAATCCCCAAGGGTAATGGGTTCAACTTGGGTGGCGTTAAGAGCAACAATGTCCATCAATTGCTGATATAACAAGTCCTCCGTCTCCTGCGACCAACTGCCAGCAAGATATTTCACAGTCATTTTGCTTTCGTTGTTTGACTTTTCATATTGGCACTGGCATCGGTCATGTCCTGGTTATCACCCAAAGTCATTCCTTCTTCCCGAAGCTCTGCTGCAGATTCATCAGCAACGTCAAAATGATCAGCTCTCTTGTCATCTTGACGGATGAAGCGCGTCAGTCTTTCCGGTACCCGAATTGGATCTTCCTTGTCCTGTGGAAAAACACAAACAGCTCCCCTGGATCCTGACATTACAGCATCCAGTCCATACAATTTGTTATCCAAAACATTTTTCCATTTTACTTTTATATTAGTAGAACAAACATTGGCATTTCGGGCTAAGTGTTCCACAAGAGCTATGGTAAAGCTCACAGAAACACCATAGCGCCTGGTTGCCTCAGCCAAATTTTTAAGTTGCTTATATTCCACTGGCTGATGGAACTGATTATGTGTGGTAGCATCCTCAAATATAGGAAAGGCTGAAGCCAATTTTCTCCAAGTTTTATGAGGAATGAGGCTTGTGCCCTCAACTGGAGGCGCTGAGACCTTTTTTGCATAGTTATAGTTTTGCGGGTTATATGGCGGGGGTCTGGTAAGCTCCGGATCATACCTTTCCGTCTCATATACCACCGCAGTTTCCTCTGACTCTGCCTCTTCCTCTGAATTAAACATGTCTTCCCTTTCTTCCTCAGATTCTGAGATCGACAAGTTTGAAAATTCATCCAGAACTGAACACAGTCCTGGAGGCTTAGTTACCTTTTTTCCCTGATCAGGCCTTTGTTTTTCTTTGTGTACACCTTGCTGTGTTTTTTTTTGCTCCGTTCCCTTTTCAATTCCTCCACTTTTACTATTTAAATCAGACATGCTTTCTCGGTGCTCTGCGAGACTCCTGCTTCGCTTGTGGAGAATGTCGCCACATCTGTCTTCTTTCAGACAGGCGCGGATCAGTCTCCATAACGGCAGGGCTCCAAGCACAAAAATAACAAGTACAAGGATTGCACTATCTACTCCGTCAACACCAAAAACAAACCTGCCCATATGTTACTTTGTTACTTATCCAGAGGGGGAACTTACCGGCGCCGCAGCTCCACAGTCTAATTTCTGAATCCTCCCGGAAAAACCGGGGGTCCTTGCCTAGTGCCTGGATGTTGCCTTTCCTGGGTTTCGGCACCACTTGTGGGACGCCCTCAACCACCCACAGTGAAGAACGACCACAACAGAATTCTTCTCAGAATACGCTTTACTGGAGCTCTTTTAGTTTGAAATTTATGATAGCAAAAAGGACCCCGATCCTTTGTGCAAGCTGCTTTTATACAGTGCTATTCGGCTTGTCTGTTTCCCATTGGCTGGCGCAAATGGTGCGAGTCGACGTGTCCACTTCCCATTGGCCGGCGCAGGTCGTACGAGCTCGTATGAGCTCGTACAAGCTGACAAAACATGCCCTGATTGGACAAAGCCCAATCACACCACGCCAGGGACTCTGCGCATGAGCAGGACACAGGACCCTGCGCATGTGCAGGACACAGGACCCTGCATATGCGCGGGACACAGGACCCTGTGCATGCGCTGAGTCCAGCACGAAATGGCGCCCAACACATATATATTTATGTTATGCAGATAAATGCAGTCATTCTGTATCTGTCTCTCTCCTTCTGGCTAATTTCGCTCAACATAATCTTCTCCAGGTTCATCCATTTATAGGCAAATTTTATAACTTCATTTTTCCTAACAGCTGCATAGTATTTCATTGTGTAGATGTACCAAAGCTTCTTTATCCAGTCATCGATTTTTGGGCACTCTGGTTGCTTCCATATTCTGGCTATTGTGAATAATGCTGCTATGAACATAAAAGTAGGGATGGTGTTTCTGCTGTGCATTTTTGGTTTCCCAGAGTAGATTCCCAGGAGTGGTATGGCTGAGTCAAA
Organism: Cryptotis parvus; assembly: GCA_021461705.1. Classification (NCBI taxonomy): domain Eukaryota; kingdom Metazoa; phylum Chordata; class Mammalia; order Eulipotyphla; family Soricidae; genus Cryptotis; species Cryptotis parvus. The sequence goes on along the minus strand of JAJIBD010006394.1, from coordinate 13,970 downwards.
TGGGAGTTCAATTTCTAGTCTTTGGAGGAATGTCCATATTGTTTTCCAGAAAGGCTGTACCAGCCGGCATTCCCACCAACAATGGATGAGTGTCCCCTTTTCCCCACATCCACGCCAGCATTTGTTGTTCTTGCTCTTTTGAATATGTGCCAGTCTCTGTGGTGTAAAGTGGTATCTCATTGTTGTTTTGATTTGTATCTCTCTGATGTTTAGTGATGATGAGCATTTTTTCATACGTTTTCTGGCCCTTCGAATTTCTTCCTTGCTGAAGTTTCTGTTCATTTCTTCTCCCCATAAAATGGGAAATTTTAAGAATATATAAAACCTCTTGAGTTAGGACAGTAAACACTCAATAAATTCTAGAGACATCTATTTTGTCACATCCTATAATGGTCTCAAGTAAGCAGTCAGGCTGAAAGGGTGGTAAAGACCAGTAGGATGGTTGAAGAAAATCGTTAAGACCTGATTCGTCTCTTATTAATTGACATGTCATTCCATGTTCTCAGCCCTGTTTATTTTTTAAAGAATTTTATATGAAAACAAATTTCAGCTTCTTTCCAAATGCATCAAAACTCAAAAGAAAATCAGGTATTTTGAAAATAGCAGTTTTCACTTATCATATAAAGTGATATGTGATAATTAAGTGATAATAATTTTACTATTTTATTAAAATAGTATTTGCTAATAACTAGCTGATTTGAATTCAAGAAATAATAACTGAATCATGTTCTATATTCAATAAAGTCCAAAGTCAAGTGGAGTGATGAAAGCATCACCCACCATATCAGCTGGGAACATACCTCACAGAACTATCTTCTACTCAATTTTTCACTCGATTTTCTCACAATAGACTGAAATAACTGGCAGAGATTATTTAGAAATACCTTCTTCCTGCCAGAACACCTAAGTTATCTGAATAACTAGCTGAGCAAGAATAACAATCCAGAAATAATTCCTGGCTTCAAGACATAAAACTATAATAATTACAAAGCAGCACTGATATAGACAAACAGATAAATGGAGCGGAATTAAGAGTCAGAAATAGATCCACATCTATCCAAGTTATTTTTGACAGAGATAGAAAACCAAATCAATGAGGGAAACTATATGTTCAGTAAAGTGATTCCTTAAGTTTGGAACCACTGATATTTGAATATCCATAAACAAACAAAAAAGTTGTATCCATATCTCTCAGGATATATACAAATTAACTCAAAATGGTACTCAGATTAAACAAATCTAAAACCACAGAGCTTCTGAAATATCATAACATGAAATATTTAAAATTCCAGGTTTAGATCAATATTTATTTATCATCAAAGATATAAGAAGGAAAAGAAGCAAGTCATGAAAACTTTAAAATTCTTCTCTTCAAGATATTGTTGAGAGAATTAAAAGACAATCTAAAAGCCAGAGAAAAAATTTATAGTTCATGCATCTGAAATATAACACTTACTACAATATACAATGGGCTCTCGATAGTCAATAAAAATTGCTGAAAGTAGGTTAAGGAACAAGCATGATAGCCTTTAGAATTCTTATTTCTTATTTAATTCTTTATTTATTTTTTATACCTAGTATATGCATCTACTTTCAGCATGAAGTTCTTATCTAGAGTGATCATTTCCAACTATGATTCAAACAATAATGACAAAAAGGACACAGAGAAGGATGGAGAAAGAGAGAGAAAGAGAAAGAGATAAAAAAGAGAGAGAAGAGAGAGAGGGGGAGAGAGAAAAGAGCCTACATAAAGGTTGGGGAGGAGTGGGCAGCAGGAGAGAAATTGGGGCCATTGGTGATGTATACTGGAAATGTATACTGGTGAAGGGATGAATGTTCAAGGGACCATTGTACATCCAATCCTGCAAAGCTTTGTAATTGTGCATCTCACAGTGATTCAATAAAAAAATAAAGTGGAAAAAGGTAATGAAATATTTATATAAAACAAAATATTTATATAAAACAACGCATGAATGATACTATAATTGTATAATTATACTGAGCAAAAGAAGGCAAATAAAAAAAGAATGCATACTTTTATAAAACCATAGAAAGTGCCAGTTAATATATTGTGATATAAAACAGAGCAGCAGTTTCCTAGACTGCTGAGAAGTGGTAGGAAAGTTAGAGATAAAGAGGCATAAGAGATAAAGAGGCATAAGAGAACCATCAAGGTGACAGATATGTTGAGAATCTTGTTTGTGTTGGTGGTTTCAAAAACGTATACACATGTATAAACTTGTTAAGTACGTGCAGTTTGCTTTAAGTCAATTTTATGTCAGTAACGATATTGAAACTTAATATTTTTAGTTGTTCTCTTCTTTAAAAAAAATAAGCTAAAGACAAAAAGCATTGCATATAGTGAGAATGTTTTTACTTTTTATTGATTTGAATAATTTTAATAGTGTTATAATTTTCATTATTGACAATAAAAGATTCACTGTATCACTTTATCACTGTCTTCCTGTTGTTCATCAATTTGCTCGAGCGGGCACCAGTAACATCTCCATACATCCTGTCACAAGCAAGTGTAGCTCAAGGGCATCTGCTTGCTCCAGGGACAGGAAGAGCCTCAAACCATTCTTCAGGTCATGGAATTGAGGTCTATAATTGTTACTAGATTTTGGCATAACAAATAAAACATGGGTAGTTTGCCAGGCTCTGCCTTGTAAGTGGTATACTGATACCAAGGTAATAAAACATTACCTTGCTTTATTGCTTCAAATAGCACAAACAGGGGCCTGAGAGATAGCCCAGCAGGTAGGGCGTTTGCCTTGCACGTGGTCAGCCCAAGCTGGCCCCGGTTGGATCCCCAGCATCCCATATGGTCCCCCAAGCACCACCAGGAGTAATTCCTGAGTGCAGAGCCAGGAGTGACCCCTGTGCATTGACGGATGTCACCCAAAAAAAAAATAAATAAAAAACAAATAGCACAAAAATTATAATTCCCTGGTAGAAAATAAAAGCTAGTTAAAAAGAAAGCAAAAGTGTCATGGTTTAGTAAAACTGCATAAAATTTTATATTGCCTTACATTTTGAAATTCAATAATAATTGAATGTATTCGAGAACCTTCAAACATCTCATATTTCCTGCCTCATTTGTAAGACAGTGCCATGAGTATATATATACATTTTCATGAGTAAAAGTATACCCAGCATATTTAAGTACATTTAATATCTGAATATTATTGTTGCAGCATTTGTCTGTCTTTTTTCACCATTCTTTGCTAAAAGTAAATAGCACAGCGGTTTCTTTAAGGACAAAGTTGCATTTCAACAAGCTGGTTTGGGGATTTGTTCATGGCCTGTGCTTGCAAGCACTCATTGCTGTCTAAAGGTTATATAGGTAGGTAAATATGCTTAAAGGTTGATAAAACAGAACATTTCACAGAATATCCACGGGTTTAACATAGTAAAACTTCTAGTATTTACAATTATTTTAAAGAATGAATGCCTTATAATTATTAGACCTGAATACTGCAGGATATATAAAGATAGTTTAGATTTTTTTAAGATTTCAGATAATATTCCATCATTTGTTTTTATATTTTTTAACTGCACCCTAAATTAAGGATCAAAATTAGAGTAAATTCTAATTTATTTAGAATTTTGATGAGTGAGATATTGACAATTAACATGTCATGTGATTTTTTTTAAAAATATGTTATGACATGTCACTAAAATACTAAATTACTAAAATAAGGTCCTAGAATATCTAAAGCAAATATTTTTACTTTAAATTGATATTTTTAATTTTTATTTTTTATTGAGTCACCATGAGATGCAGTTACAAAGCTGTCATGTTTGGCATGCAGTCATACAATGTTCCAACTCCTGTCCAAAGCTTTACCAGTGTAGGATTGCCACCATCAATGACTCCCGTTTTGTCCTTTCACCCCCCCCACCCCACCTCCATCTACCTCTCCAGCAGCACTTTCTTTTTTCTGTCTCTTTCCTATTGGGCATCATGATTTGCAATACAGGTACTGAAAGGTTATCATGTGCATCCCTTTACCTACTTTCACCACTCAACTTTTGTCCAAAATAATCATTTCCAACTATCATTTTCATAGTGGGCCCTTCTCTAACTGTCCTCTTCCCCCCAACTTGTGGCAATTGCTGAGCATGGGCCGAAGTCTTCCTAGCCTTCATTTTTACTGTCCTTGGGTATGTATAGTCTCATAATTATGTTTTCTATATTCCACAAATGAGTGCAATCATTCTGTTTGTCCCTCTCCTTCTGACTCATTTCACTCAGCATGATACTCTCCATGTCCCTCCATTTATAAGCAAATTTCATAACTTTATTGTTCTTGGTGGCTGAGTAGTGTTCTATTGTGTAGATGTCCCATAGTCTTTTTATTCACTCATCTGTTCTCAGGCACACGGGTTATTCACAGATTCTAGCTATTGTGAATAGTACTGCAATGAACCTGGAAGTGCAGAAAATATTTCGGCTGTAGGTTTTTGGGCCTTCACAGAATATTCCCAGAAACAGTATGGAAGCTCAATTTCTAGATTTTTGAGGTATGCCAATATTGTTTTCTATAAAAGGCTGAACCACTAGGCATTCCCACCAAAAATAAATAAGGATCCCTTTCTCCCGCACCTGATCCAGCACTGGTTGTTCTTGTTCTTTTTTAATGTGGGCCAATCTTGTGGTGTGAGATGATATTTCATTGATTTGATTTGCATGTCTCTGATGATAAGCGATGTGGTCTAAAGCAATTATGTAAAAGAATAATGTAGTCTGATGATTCACTCTTGTGTCTATAGAATCCAATTAGAGAGAAACAGTAATCAAAAGAGACCAACTCTGATAATACTAATATCCTGCCCATGAGACATGTCAGGTGCTATACTACACAGTAATTCTGCAAGATGTTACCATGTGTAAAGGGAGAAATGGGGCTGTACTACTTCTCTGTATTATTTATTATAAAAGTACATGGGAATCTAAAATTATTCCCCCAAAATTAAGGTTTTAAAAAATACACCAAAATAATAGCAACTTGAATGTGATATTGTATTTCATTTTTTAATGAAATACTGGATTTTACAGTTCTGGATGGTTTTATTATTAAGATAAGTTGTCATATGGAAGGACTCAAAATGTTTGAAATTTCTAATAAATTGTATTTTAATTAACAATTTTCAATAGTTACATGAACAGCTTAATAAGTTATATTTTTAATTGATTCCTTATACCCAAGAATTTTATTTTAAAAACCGTTTCAGAAAATTACCTGGTAACTTATCCTGGGGTCAGGAAGGTAAGAATTGCGCAGTTCGCCAAGCTGGAAAATGGCTGATACCTCCATGCGTAACCAATGCCTGAATGATTTGGCTGGTTCTCATGTCAGGCAAAAGGAAAAGGGTATTCCTCATTATTACAAGAGAATCTTAAACTTTTCCCATGTCTATGTCACACACTTGATAGGCATGAGCAAGACTGACAAGAAGTCACAAATTAGAACACCAAATTCAAAGGTATAAATTAGATTATGTTCAGCTCAAGTTTACACTAATTTAGAGAAAAGCGTGATCTTTATCAGCACACTAGAAAACTTAGAATTTCCCTGTATCCATGCCACACTTTTTAAATGCACAAGCAATATTGCCAAGAATAAACAATATTTTAATGCAAAAATGCAATATTTGTATCTTATTTTTAAAATAGTATCTATACTCAAGTAATCCAAACTGGAATATTATTATACATGTTAAAACTGCAAATTTCTTTTTTTAAATGTTTTTTATACCACTGTGAGATATACAATTACAAAGATGTTCATGATTGGGTTTCAGTCATATAGTGTTCCAGGACCGACCCCCACCAGTGCCCATTTCCTACATCAATGTCCCCTGATTCCCTCCCTGTGCAAATTTCTTCTGTCTGCTTTTATCTCACAGTGCTGTGCTTTCTATTTTAAAAAGAAACTAACATTATTAGAGCAAACTGCCAAAAATGCAAAGATTTTTGGAGTTAATAAAAATTCAAGACATAATCTCATACACTTTTAGATCTTCAGAAGTATATAGGTTATTGGAAATGTTTCATAATTTTTGGAAATGCTTTTAAGTTGTAAGATATTTTTTAAAATCTGCGGTTCCATCTTCACTGATACATACTGATCCATACCTTTACCTATCACACCGTATCTGAATAATGTAAGTAGACTGACAATTTCTTCTCTCTAACTTAGCACCCTATTCCTTTCCCCAAAATGTTCCAGAATAATCTTTCTAGTAAACAATCCCCTCTCTCTGTTTGAAATACAATAAGAGCTTTAGATTGTCTAAAATATAAAAATCTGAACTTTGCTCATCTTTCAATACCATCATATTTAGCCTATACACCTACCTGCTACTCCGAGACCTGTGTATCCCACCTATACACCTGCCTCTACGCCAACCTCCTATAAACGTGGATCTTCTATACCTACTGCCTAATCATAAGTATCCGCTACGCCCACCACCTAAAAACACGCATCCCGCCCATCTTTATATGGGTCATACTTCTCCGGCTTCTGGGAAAGCACCCAGTTTCTCAGGAGAGTGGAGCGCCCAGCATCCTCATCTTTATCTCTGCCCAGTCCGTGATCTCATTTTCTCTCTAAAGCTGTCCTCAATATCCTGAGACAGTTCATCACACATCCTTTTTGCTCTCATGGGACTTTATATGGGATAATAGTTACTATTTATTGAGCGCTTACTAGGTATTGGGCTCTGCGCCTAACTAAGCATTTTACAGACGTGATCTCATTTAATCTTCCCAGCAGGCCTATGAGGTAATGGGGCACTTTTCCTCAGTGTCTTCTCCTTCATTGTTTCCATGTCTATTACCTTAATAGAAAAACCCAGTTTTACACATCTTGTCTGAACCTCCTCTGCCCATAATGTCTGCTTAAAGCAGGTGATCCATAAGTGTCTTTTTTTTTTTGAGTGAATGAATGACGGCATGAAAAATTGAGATAATTTAATAAATAAGGTGCCTTCCAAGGGACACTTAGAGGGGAGTAGCTTGGCTCTATGTGGCCAGTGTCAAATCTCTCTCTTTTTTTTTATGGAATGAGATAGACCTCACAAATTCTCTTTTTTTTAAACCACCAACTAGATTTAACTTAATCTTTTCTCCTTTTTTCTCTTTGGCTTTGGGGCCAGAACTGGGTGGTGATCAGGGTCAACAGGGACTCTAAAGTGCTAGGGAACAAGCCCAGGGCACCCACTGCAGAACATGCACTCAGCCTGCTGAGCTATCTCTCTATCTCTCTATCTCTCCGGCTCCTTAGCCTGTGCTTTACTGGATCTCATCTACCTTCAGATCTTTTCTTTATTACTTAAAACTCTTTAAAAGGCACCTTGGTAAGGCAATCCACGATGTGTAAGAGAAGGAAGAGTGAGAGAGAGACTTTATATGGGAGAGAGAAGAAAGAAGAGAGAGAGAGGAGAGGAGAAGGAGGAAGAGGAGGAGGGGGAAAGTGCCTACCATAAGGTAGGCTGGGGAGGGGAGAGGGAATTGGGGACACTGGTGGTGGGAAATGGGCACTGGTGGAGGGATGGGTGCTAGAACACTGTATGACTGAAACCCAATCATGAATATCTTTGTAATTGTATAACTCACAGTGGTAAAATAAAATAAAATAAAATAAAATTTTAAAAGGCACCTTGGAAGAACGGAAGCTTCTTCAGGTCTGTTTTTCTTGTTTCCCAAACCTTATATTTTTCCAAAGGGATTTTTTTCTTCTCAGTGTGACTCTCAAAAGCAACCAACCTGGTTTCAACTTTATTTCCCACTTTGTTTTAAACCTTATGATCCCAGTATTTTAAAATAGTTCCTCCTTTCACTTCTCTGCCAATGTTCATTACTGTCCCTCTGCCTGCTGCGAACCTCTTTTCTGCAAAGTCTATCAACTATACCCGGCCAGGAGCAAACTCCCCACCTGCCCCTCTGCCACTGAAGGCCCGAAACAGGGAGCAGCCCCTGAGTGCTTCTGGGAGTGAACTCAAACAAGAGCAACACTTGCTCCTCTCCCTATACAGCAGTGCATGCGTCCTTTGCTGTGTCTGTCTCATCTGCCTGCTTCTCTCAACACTGGTGAGAAGATCAGAGGTGGCCACTGGGCCATAATGGACCAGCTCAATCTCCGCTCAAAGTTGTCAAAACCATCCTCTGCACCTATACCAGGAGCCATCTCATCACCCCTAACACCCACAAATGAGGACCCCACTCTCCTGAAACCGGAGGGCAAAAAAGCCGAGAGTAGAAAAATCAGGAAAACATTCCCAACCTGTGATGGAGGACAGTGAGCTCAAACCAACAGCTTACTCAGACAAGGGTGTCAACACAACCTGAGGAACCAAGAGCAAAACCAACTCCACTCAATAGATACCAGCAGACACTTGCTGGGTTTCTACCACAGCATTGAGAAGATAATTAACAGTACCAACATCAAAAGTTCGGGCTGTGGGTGAACTGCCAACCATTTCTACCAACAAAGCAGACAGCTGCCATACTTATGCCAGCAAGAACATATTTAAAACGTACCAAGTTTTCTGGGAAGAATGTCTCCATTCCTACAGAAGGTGATGACTTTACCTAGGGACTTTGCGTAGTCCCCAAACATATCAACATCCTTAGAAATGGGCAGAAGCTGAGCTCCGCAGAGACAGAAATTACTGGACAAGAGAAGTAGCCATGTGATCTTGGCCCTCTCCCTTCACACCATGAGAACACAAATCATGACGGTTTGTTTTCATATTTTGTCTCTCCTTTGGGCTCTGAGACAACTTCTCTGCTTTTGCACGTACTGCCTTTCCTGAAACATACTGAGGCTAAGCACTGGGGTGGGGATATCAGGTTGATTATTTCCTGCTTGGGACAGCCCTGCTATCCCACATGGTTCTACTGGACCAATTTTAAAGAAGTGCAGGCCAGGAATGCTATGTTTTGATTTCAGCTTTTGTGGGGATTCATGACTACCAGGCTGCATTTTTGGAAAAATGAATACTCCCTAGGAATTAACAAAAGTAGAACGGGTTCATCTCCTCCAGGCAAGGACAGGAAGGGAGCAAAGTCTGATGTGATTTCAGCTGGTAATACTAGGTCTTTGAACTAAACCTACTTTCTACAGTGGACAACTGAGGATAAAGTTACACTGGACCAAAGGCTAGAACTGGACCATCTGTCATTTCCAACAAAACAGTCCCTATAAGTGTCCCTTTATGTCACCTTCCATGCCGGAGCTGCCTAAAGCTACTATCACAAGTTCTCCTGAACTATGACTTAAACCATGACTTTATTTTTCTCCCATATATCAGGAAATTCGGCCTCGAACGGTTTGAGGATCTTCGTATTCCTGGACCAAGCAGATGCCATTGGGCTACACTGGCACGTGTTAGGGTCAAATGGAAACGTTACTGGCGTCCACTCAAGCAAATCAACGAATAACAGGATATCAAGTGATCAGGAAATTCAGATACAGACAGTTCAAAATTAGTAGAACTTTTTTTTTTTTTGGTCTGAGGAGCCACACCCAGCAGAGCTCAGAGCTTTGCTCCTGAATCTGCTCTCAGGGATCACTCCTGGCAGGGTTCAATGTACCCTATGGGGTGCTGGCGATGGAACTCAGGTCAGCCACATGCAAGCAAGTGCCCTGCCCACTGTATTATCACTCTGGTCCCAGAAGCACTTAAGAAACTCCTTAGGGGATACTTAGTTTATTACCTTCTATCTCTCTTTACCTCTGGGCATAACATATGCCACATGCAAGAAAGGGAAATAGTCAGCAAACTAAAGACAAATTCCAGGTCAATGTGTTCTTTTCAAGTTTTCCTGGACTCTCCACTAGGAACAGCCCTTCGGTTACACGTGGATACATGGTTACTTCAATAATGATTAGGGAGAAGGAGTTGCAGCAAGATGTTTACTCAGCCAGAAATATTGTCCATAAGATTTATTCTAATTTGAGTTAACAGAAGTATTAGAGAGCATTTGGCACTCTCTACTGAGAGCTGACAAATAAGAAAACTAAAGGCCAGAAATGTCTAGGATACAGAGCCAGTTAATGGCAGAGAAGACTTAGATTGAGATTCAGCTATCAGTTCTGAAACCACTGAACATTCCACACAGTCCACTAGAAATCTTACCTTAGATATTCTGAGTCAATTCTAAAGACAGATTTCAGAATGTTGGAACTTTCAGCTGTTTCCAAAACAATCTTTCTCTTGCTATTAATCTTCGCAAAGTAGGAAAAATTTATCTTCTAGTTCTCCTTTGTTTTAAAGGATGGCAAAATTAGCATTTCAAAATTTTCCAGGGATGTGTTCTACATAAGGTTCCTGCTTTGGGTAATCTGAGAGTTGTTTGTAAAATGCCTAATGAAAATCAATTTATTACGCAAAAGAAAATTAAAACATTTCAAAATATAGTCCCAATTTTGCTCTCTTTCCTTAGTATACATCACCATTTGGTATTTCTGTTAGAAATTTTTTTTAAAAAAATGTTGCTATCAAATGACTTTCATTCTGGCCCTAGGTTCAATAGAACAAGGTTTTGATAAGTGCATAGCACTTAAAGAATTTCCAGGCTGGAGAATTATTTCAAAAGTTAGGGTACTAGCTTTACACACAGCAAACCCCTTGTTGGTCCCAGGCACCACAAATGGTCCCGTTACCAATCACAAGTGAACCCCGAGCACAGAGCCAGGAACAAGCACCATGGTATATGCCAACCCCTTCCCAAATGTATTTAAATTTGAACCAACATGAGTTTTGAGCATTACTTCTCCATAGTTATGATTATTATCATTGAAAGCAAACACAGAAGGGGCCAGGTAATGGGTAAAGCATTTTCTTTGCACATGACCAAGCTGGGTTTTGATCCCTGGCATCATATATGGTTCACCTGAGCACACCCAAGAGCAACCCTTGCTCAGGGCCTGGAATAAGTCCTGCACACCATAGATGTGACTCCAGAACCAAAATAAAAGAAAATGCTGAGTAAGCAGCAGCTATAAGGTGAGGTTGATTTAAATTGAACAAAAACAGTGAGTAGACATTTTAGTATAGTAAACCATATTAAAACAGAAATAACTTGTATTTTTTTAAATCATATTAAAAATATTGGGGCTAGATTTCTCCGGATTTTGAGAGCTTTTCATAATTACATCATTACCTTTATGCATACATGATGAACATATTTACACATATTTTACCTTCATCCATCTGCAGTCATATTATTTTATTCTCCTTTAAGCAGGTCTCAGCAATAATACTTCTGCCACCACAAACTCTGTGAAAGCAAATAAAATCTATGAAAACTCAAATTCATAAGCTATCATTTACCAATGATATCAAAAAGGAGGAGCAGTAAAGATATTTTTATCACACATTTTGTAATAATCCTACAGTTTCTCTAAGTCAATTTCAATCGTTTGGGGTGTGTAGTTTATCGATTACATTTCTGTTTCCATGGCAGCAGATACATATGTGTATACACTGCATACACATTTTCGCAGCTGGGTAGACAGACCGTCTCCTTTGAGACTTTCATTTGCAAATAAAGCCTTGTGTGAGTAAGAGGAGCCTTCTCCCTCCTGGAGACTGACCACACAGCACTTCTAGGATACAGGGCTCAGGTGATAGCCAAAACAAGGCTTCCAAACTGACTTCTTCTCCAGGTTTCTCATGGAAAAACTGACACATCTTTTATCCAAGGTCTAAAGATACTACCACTTCTGCTTTTAAAATTTGGGCCTGGGGTTAAATCAAACAAAATGAAAAACTGAATACTCAGTACCTAGTTCTCATCCTTTTCTTCAAGTTTCCTGTTTTTCTCCACTGAAAATGAAATTAGTCTACTATACTTTACATACTCACAGACATGGGGCAGAGCTGCTACTGGCTCTCCCTGTGCCCAGCCGCTCACGAGGCGCCCGGGAGAGATGGTGGGTTCTAGCCCTGACCCGCCACCCCAGCATAGCCTCACAACAAGCCAGACGACACCCCCACTCCATGAGGGGCCTCCATTTTCCACATCCGGACTTCCCCTAGTCAGAACTCCACCCAGCAGACCAGCCTATCACAGCCCGGCTCACCGAGATCCACCCTGTAGCAGTCTTTTTTTAAATCTGGTCCTGGTATGCTAATCCAGCGACTCACAGACATGGGACAGAGCTGCTACTGGCTCTCCCTGTGCCCAGCCAGCTCCGAGGTACCCAGGAGGGATGATGGGTTCTAGCCCTGTTCTGCCACCCCAGCAGAGCCTCACAACAAGCTAGACAACCCCCACACTCCATGAAGGCCTCCATTTTCCACATTCCGCCCTCATCAGAACTCCACCCAGCAGATCAGCCTATTTCAGCCCGGCTCATCGAGATCCATCCTGCAGCAGTCTTTTTTTAAATCCGACCCTGGTATGCTGATCCAGAGACTCACAGACATGGGGCAGAGCTGCTACTGGCTCTCCTTGTGCCCAGCCGCTCACGAGGCACCCAGGAAGGATGGCGGGTTCTAGCCCTGGCCCGCCACCCCAGCAGAGCCTCACAACAAGCCAGACAACCCCCACTCCATGAGGGCCTCCATTTTCCACATCCGGACTTCCCTCTCATCAGAACTTCACCCAGCAGACCAGCCTATCATAGCCCGGCTCATCAATAAATGCTGGATTTAGAGATGACTATAAGAGTGTACTTCCTGCACGGCAGAGCCTGGAAAGCTACCTGTGTCGTATTTGATATGCCAAATATCAGTAACACTTATAGACCTCATTCCCATGACCTGATGGAATGGTTTGAGGCTCTTTATGTTCCTGGAGCAAGTAGGTGCCATTGGGTTCTACTTGCATGAGACAGGACATATGGAGATGTTACTGGTGCCCGCTTGAGAAAATCAATGATGAACGGGAGAGACAGTGATACAGTGATACTTTATATACACGAGGCCCAGATTCCCTCTAGCACTGTACAGTCCCCTACAGAAGCAAGCTAAGAGTGAGTCCTAAGAAACCTTGGTGTGACCCAAAAGGAAAATATAATAACAATAGCAGAGCTAATTTCTAAAGACTTATAAAGGTTCCTCCCTAGTAAACACGCACACATACATATACATAAATGTATATGTATATATGAGACTCAGACACAGATGGCAGAGCTGCTACCAGTTCTCCCTGTGCTCAGCAGACCATGAGGCATCCAGGAGTCATGGTGAGGTTCTAGCCCCTGGCCCGCCATCCCAATAAAAGCCTCACAAGAAGTCAGAGGGAACCCCCTCACTATGAGGGCTGCCATTTTCAACATCTGGACTCCACAGCTCGTCAAGAAGCTCCACCCAAGAGAAAAGCCGATCTCAAGCCCTGCTCCTCAGAGTCCCACACTACAGCAAAAACTATTTCAAGCCCAGGTATGCCTAATCCAGAATCTCAGACACATGGGGCAGAGCTGCTACCAGCAATCCCTATGCTCAGCTGATCATGAGGTGCCCGGAAGGGATGGGGAGTTCTAGCCCTGGCCCACCATCCCGATAGGGAGCCTCACAAGAAGTCAAAGGAACCCCCTCATCATGAGGGCGCTATTTTCAATATCTGGACTCCACAGATCGTCAGAGCTCCACCCAAGAGAAAAGATGATCTTTCCCCATTGCAGTTCATCAGTATATGCACAAGATGAGAGCCTACTACTGATAGTATACCACCCACACAGCAGAGCCTGGCAAGCTACCTGTGTCATATATAATATGCCCCAAATTAGTAACAATTATAGACCTCACTCCCATTAACCCAAAGGAATGGTCTGAGGCTCTTCATGTTCCTGAGTGAGCAAATGTCATTGGGCTACACTAGCACATGACAGGATGTATGGAGATGTTACTGGTGCCCGCTCGAGTAAATCAATGAACAACAGGAAGACAAGTGATACAACACAAGTGAAGTCTACTGTTATTCTGAAAATAAAACTCAGTTGACAACAAAA